>OMLM01014187.1:58916-110965 GCA_900302695.1 Helostoma temminkii | reverse complement strand
ATATATATTGTATATTCATTCTGCACAACACATCCCATAGCGTGACCTCAGATCATGTAAAGCGATGACATTGGTTAGATTTATCAGTTTAAGCTGTAATTTTATATTCTATGTGTTTTTTTTTCTCTCTCTGACATCATTTGTTTCAGCTGGAAGTGAGAGAGGGGGCTCCGGGTTATGATGGAAAGAACTGGAACACTGGATTTGACTTTCTTGAGCAATATCTTTGATTTTGATTTTGTCTGCCAGTGTCCTCACAAGTCCAGCAGTGTGTCCTTTCTCAAAATACTGGAAATATATCAGGTACTGTAAGAGGAGAGAGAAGGAGGAACATCCTCTCCGGGGACATGCAACATCCAGTGGACAACAGACGAACAGACAGCCCGGCTCATTGCCCAGCTGAGCCAAGAGCAGATGGATAGACGGTGATGACGAAGACATGAGATGGTCCCCCTCCATGTCCCAGAGAGAGAGATGGCATTGATTTTAGCATGATGGCACACAACTGGTCAGCCTCTTGGATGCTAGTGGTTTCCCCTGTGCTGGGAGAAGAGAAAAGAAAGGAGAAGAGACAGGTGGAAACAAAAAGAGAAGTAATATCAGTATGGTCTGTTTTGATAAAAATATAAGCATGCATTGACATGCTGCTGTAATTGTACATTTTAATGAATACACTATGGAAAGTCAAGGTTTGAGATCAATGTAAACGTAACAGTATTTATAGTATTTAAAATTCAGTGGCTATTACAATATGCAGTATATACAGTAGCAGTATAACTCAGAGTACAACAACTAAATGACCATGCACAGAAAGCACCATTTTATACTGAACATTACCTGGAAGCAAGAGCCTTCAGAACAAGTTCTTACTTTTCTGTGAATGAAAAAAAAAGTTAGTGAAGTAATATCACCACACATTCAGGGGCTGTACAAAGCTCATTTTCAGAACATTTGTGACTTTTCTAAAATACAGTAAAATAATATCTGTCTTTGTTCAGTCACTTAAACATTTATTTAGCTGACAAAAGTATTTTCAGTGTTTTCACTGACCAAGTAACTTGTATTTTGTAAATATAAGGAAATATTTGATACCTGCAACACACCCAAAATGTTGGAACCAAGGCTTTTTTTCCACTGTCACAATACCTTTGCTTATAATTACACTTTTTAATTATTTAGAAGCTGAGGAAACGAATTGTTGCAGTTTTGCAAGTAGAAATATTCTTTATCTAGATGCAAGACTTCAGCTGTTCAGCAGTTTGTAGTTGCTATTGTCTGATTCTCCTCTTCATGATACACCATGCATTTTCAATAGGAGACAGATCTGGACTGTAGGTATACCAGTCAAATTCACACACTGCTGGGCCTTCTCTGCACAGAAGGCCCGTCATGGTTCTGCTGAAATATCCAATGACTTCCCAAGAAGTTACATTGCCTTGATGGCAATATCATGTTGCTTTAAAATTCCAATATTTTATATCCAATATTTTTACCTAAAAAGACTGAGCCTGTGTGGATGTTCCTATTAAAACAGGTCACTATACCCCCACTTGTTAGTAATTAACCTGCTAATTTTGTAGTCACCATCATCATCCAGAATGATGTTACCTGAATATTTAACTTTTCAGTGTTGTTTTTACTTTTTTGTAATCAAACTTCAGCCCGTGCAAACATACAAAAACAGATTATCTTTTCTTTGTTTTGTTGTTTGTTTGTTTTGATAAACAATGGTCTAAGAGAATTGACAAATTGCATATTTTCTTTTTTATAGTAACAGTTTGCATCATTGTAAAACCATTAATACTGAGATCTGAGAGCAGTGGAGTCATTTCCAATGTATTGTATCCACATATTAAACCAGAAAGAAAAAAACAGCAGAATATACAGTACACCCAGGAACTGGTGTAGATTATGTAGGCTGTTTCTTGCTTTTAAAAACCTGGCTATAATACAGAATGACAAGCAGGGAATGTGTAGGAGGTGTGAGACAGGGCAGGTTTTAAGCACATAAATATACCTGTGTAATTCTGAATTATTCATCATGTTATGACAGCCTCTGTGTCTCTGCTATTCACAGTGGCTGACAGGAATCCTGATCAGATACTCCATCATCCACACATAAAATAAACTATATTAGTTAATTTGACCATGCAGTTTTGTTTAACATGATGTTTGCACCTTTATCAAATGACACACACTGTTTCTTACAGGAATCTTATGTTCATCTCATAGTACATTATTGTAGTGGACATATACTTGATACTGCATTAAATAATATTTCTGGTACTAATACAAATGACTGGATGTACTATTAAGGAGTTGTGTTCTAGTGGATGCCAACATCAACTAACTACAGTTAAATCAAGCACAAAGTCATTTGGGATGTCCAGATTGTTCTAAGTCTGCCCAATGCTAGCAAACATGTTAGTATTATCGCAATAAGCCAATAATAATAATAATAATGATATCTCAGTACTATCATTTTCTCCCCTTCAAGGTCAAAAATGCAGGTATATATTTGGTTTAGCAGAATGATGTCAACCCTACCACAGCAGCAGAATTAATGTCACCACAGGTAAGTGCAACACCAGCTAAATTTGTATGCTTGCTCTTTTATATATGGACTGATTTCTGGGAATGGGTTTAGAGTCTGAATAATTAGACTTTGAAATGTGTGACTAGAGGAGCTAGCAGCAAAGGTTTCAGCATCACCAAAAGACAAGAAGCAGCGTAGGTGCAAATAAAAACCAAGGTTATAAGCATCCACTGTCATCTACATGTACTTTGCTGTAAGAACTTTCCAGTGTTTGCTCCAGTATATGTGTGTGAGTTGTTTTACCTTTTTCTTGGCCTGTAATAACTCCTGATAGGCACTGGAACGGATGAAACGGCTGTAAGAATCACTCTTCATCAACTTGTAGATATGTTCCTGTTGTGGAAACACATAAGGGCAATATAATGTTTAAAAACATTAGTAACATACTGTGCTGAATAACATTTTATATTCATTTGTATCAATTACACTGTGTTGGGTTTAGATTACTAGTAATGTGCTTCTATATTAAATATCTGTGGATGTGAATTAATTTGCTAATGATTATTAACACACCTGTGCATCCTCAAAGGCATAGCGTCCAGGGTCTTTGACATTCTGGGTGGTTTTGTCGTAGCTCTTAGAGTCCACATTGATGGCACTGGGTGCTCCAGGGGCCAGAAACTCCTGCCAGATCTCCTGAACCCGAGTTGGAACTTCTCTGATGGGACGCTTTTTAAGTTCCTGGACTGCTAGCCAAAACCTGCAGACCAAAGTTATGCACATTCAAACAACCAGAAAACTTTTTTTAGGACCAGATAAAAAAAAGACTATTTTCTACATATGTTATCCAACTCTTTAACATTTTATACATATTGCATTAAGACATTTGTTCCACCATTCTGTCACCACAGAGGAGTGTTACATTGTCTACAAATGACTTTAACTTTCTTCATGTTTGCTTCATTCTTCTTGCCAGTTATATGCACATTTAGTCATAGAATAGTTAAAGCTATGCACAACTGACTGAAAACATTAAATAAGCTAATTATCAGTTTTGAGCAAACAATACAAGCATGTGCCATCAGAGGGAGCAGAAGAGCTACCTGCACATCATTTCCTCTATGCATATATTTAGCTGTATCTTTAATACTCTGCAGCATTTCTGTTACCATGAATAAACCGATTATCATAATATTCAACCCCACCTCTGTTATTCTAGCCACAGCTACAGTTGTGAATATTTATAAAGAGCTGCCTCCACCAGCCACCTCTGCTTTGATTAAACCATCCTACCGTAGCTTACTTCTATACACAAGAAGAGGCAATGATTCCAGTAATAACATGATGATTGTCGGTCTCCATGTTACTGTGCAGCAAATAAAATCCATTCGAGTGAGATAAAGTACTGTGAGATAAAATACCACATTATTTGTCATGTCTGTCATCATCAAATTATCACAGACAACTGTTCATTTATTGTAATCTACATAGACAGTGGTGTATGAGAACATTTGACTTGTATATACGTGTATGTGCAAAATGTGAATTAAACACTCCGCAGTCTCATGTGTGCATTTGAGTGTGTGAGTCCATGTATTAATGAGATTGTGGTGACAAACAAAGTCACACTGGGGACCTATGGAAGAACAAAATGTTAGTCATACACAGAACTGTTTAGTATATGGTTAAGAACTGGTTTGCATTTGAGATTACGATTTAAAGGTCTAGGCATCTGGAAGGGTCAGGATTATGACTGTAGTAGCTTTAGTTAAAAGCTATATAGACTGATAGGCATTGGTAAAATATAATAATTTTAAATTAATTTATAGCATTTGAGAGGAAAACACTTTTTTTTACTGTATTTGAAAGCTGTAGTTACTGGCAGAGGTGGAGTACATATTTCAGCTTTAGAGACAACTTTATTTTACTACATTACATATATTGTCTAAGTTACTTTTCACAATCCGATTAATACTACTACTACTACTACTACTAATAATAATAATAATCATAACAATAATAATAAATAGCTAAATTATGTAAATACTGTAGTAGATAGTAGTTAAATTATGCAATATATAACTACATACATACATTTTACTAATAATATTTCCTCCAAATAATTACTTGTCCAATAACAAAATAACAAAAGGAACAAAAAGAAGTGCTGTGTGTGCATGTTGGAGTGCACTTTATTGTGTACCTGAGATTCTCTGAGCTGAACTCAGACTCCAAGAACTTGAGGAACTGCTCTCTCCCCACAGGATCTTTGAGAACCTCATCAATGCCAAAAGCCCACCTCTTCACCCTCTGCTGGCCTGGCTCCTTACTGGAGGAGGACACATAAAAATGTAACTTTTTTTCAGATGAAGTACAGTATGTGTGCAAAAATATACCAACTGATCTGTACTCACCTAGCCTCAAGCTCCCAGAGTGTGGTGTCATCTGAGATCCAGGGGTTGGATGGATCTGGAGGCGTGAGGAAGGGGTCGTATTCAACATACTGCTCTGTGTATCCCAGCAAACTGTTTTTTGAGGACATACAAGAAAAGCAGATAAATGTCATCATTCTACATCACTGGGGGAATCTGACTTACATACAGTATACTGTATGTGTTTTAACTGAGTTATCATGTCTGGTGAAATGATGGTGTATGCAATTCTGAGTAATTATGAATGAATTGTTATTTTGTAAGATGTAATTGGAAAAGGGAAAGGGCAAATCCTCCTCAATGCAAACTGCAGCTAGAGTTCAACTAGAGAGATTTGCCTTTACATTTACATTCTACAACGTTATTTTACCCATTACTTATTTTTAATTTGGTTATTCTCTATTGAAGTGTTATTTTGTGAGGGACACAGTATGCATATAACAAAGATTTGAAAATGTTTATTGCAACTACATCAAAAATGTTTCTTACAATAGCCATCAACAGATACTGTATCTACACTTATCTATATAAAATACTTGAACAGTATATAGCCTTTTATATATATGTAGGGGTTTAAGTCTTAGTTTTTTTTTTTTTTAGATTTCACTAAACTGTTATTGTAACTACTACTTATTTAATGTGGTTAAGTAAGTATGGAGGAATGCATACTGCAAAATGCTGATTTGCTTGTTCAGTGTACTGCAATAGCTTGCATGAAGGTCGTGATGTAGATTTTTTTGTCAAAAGTTCAACCTTGTATCAAGGAGTCAAGGGGACGTGTTAAACATTAAAACTTTCTATACATTTCATTTAAAATGATGTTATACGCTTATACAGTACAGTCTTGTCCAGTCTTTTCCTGTGTGAAAATGGTGATGATGTTAATGTATCGCAGGAAAATGACTAACGTGATGTCTAGATATATTATGTCGATGGTCAATACTGTACACTAGAAAGTGATATGACCATAGCTGTGACCACGCTCATGCCTAAACAGAGACTTTTTGGATACTGAGCAAACTACACACAAACAGAAAACAGACAGTCATGTTCACACACATACATATTTATTTAATAAAATCACAGCCATTTGCTGGTACATAATCATGCAGGCTAACTTGACCAATACGATTAATTGTGCAGCAATACTGGTGACAAATGATGAATTCTATATATCAGGTGCTGTCATCCATTCATTCATACTACAAAGGCCAATAATGAGTTGTTGTAGTACACTGGCTAAAATAATTTTAAGTGTTTAATACCTGGAGATATAAGGCTGTGGTTTGAGATTAGGGCAGGCTGCTAGATTAATGTTGAAAAGTTGGCATTGGCAGTGTTGTTCATGGAGCCAATCAAAGGTTGGTTTGCAAGATGGGACTTGCATAGTGAGCTAAAGCATTATCTGGAGTGTGTGTGTCTGCTTATTCACAAGTGTGAGCTTGTATTTCATGTGGAGCAGTCCAAGAAAAAATTTTTTTGCATCAGAACCAATTACACTTGAATTATGCTACTCGATTTACCCTGTATGTGACACAAGGGTAGAGACCTCACTGCTGAATGCATCTCTATCAGTGAAGGAAATGATAAATAGACACTGTGCCACTGTGACATCCACTGTTTGGCATCATCAGCACTAACACCCACTGTCTGAACCCAATCGCTCTTCAAGGTTGTAGGAGCTCTTAATTCCATGCCACGTTAGCCTGTTTAAAGGCTCAATAAACAGATCGATGGCTAAACTGAATAAAGATACAAAGAACATTGCTCACCTCTCCGCCACTTTGGACATTTTCAGTCGATGTCTGTCTAATTGCAATTGCCAAAAGGTGATCTGAAACCACAGTAGCGAAGAATTTGCATATAACATCTCAATGAATACACAAAGAAACTGTTGTTTTGTACATATATCTGCATATCAACTGCATGATGATTTTATTATTTATTTATTATTATCCTTGCTGTACTTTATCTCTGAGCTTAGTTACAGCTATGCTACACTTTGCCTAATCATATACATATCATCATTTTATTAAAAAAATAATTATTTCAACTAATTTCACACAAGAAAAGATTTTACCTTAAAGTAACAGATGTAACAATTACAGTTTTAGGGCTAGCAGTTGCTTAAAAATGTTAAAGACATTGTTTTCAGTAGTTTTCAGCAGTGCCACCTGAAGGTCTGACCTGTTCCTGGAGTTCTTCTTCTGTAGGCTGCTTGGCCTCTGGGGCAGGAGTGTGAGTTGGGCTGTGGGTACGGATATCATTCTGCAGTCCATACACAGACTGAAACAACAAAACATATAAAAATAAAGCAGACTGATCAATAGTGATGGATCAGCGGAAATGTATCAGCTGGAAGATGACCTGTACCTTTCTGGTTTTGTGGGGGTTTTTCATTCTGGAGGACTTCTTTATGTCAACTTCTGTTGTATTCACACATCCAGGCTGAGAAAAGAGTCAGGAGAAAATTCAGCTATTCATGCTTTGTCCTCTAAAATGATACCACGAATGGTGAAAGTGCAATTTCACCACCAATATGAGTTTCAGTTAATCAAATCTAACATGCATTGCTGGGGTGTGAGGTCTCCAGAACAATGTGTCAGATGCTGTTTAATTAAACATGGAATGTGCTGGTTCTAGCAAAACAGGTAAACCAGCGGGAAATCAGTCTTAGTGTGCAAATTCTGGCTGATTGAACAAGTGGTCTAATCTAGGTCTCTTCCAGAAGAACAGAGTTAAGTAGCTTGACGGCGTCACTGTGAAATTTGAATTATTATTGATTATGTTACTCCAAGGACGCAGAAATTGAACTTGTTATTTTCCAATTAAGCATGGAGCAGTGGCTTTTGGAGAAATACATCAGAGGAGACTCTTTAACCTCAGAAAGAAACTAAATGCTAATGCTAAGCCACTGTGTATGAACAAGGTACAGAGAAGCAGTGAAGCTGATGAGTAGTGACAGTTATTGATGTGACATTTTATGTGTGTGGCAGAGGAATACACAATGGAGGATTTAAGGTGTGTTGACCTCTTAACACCACTTATATGTCACATAAATTATGTATAACCCCTATATAATCTACATAATATATGAAGTGCTTGTAATTACATAACAGTTTTAATTTTTTTCCTGCACTGCTTGGTGCATCCCTTCAGCCTATGAAATGTGTGGAATAGATTAAAATACCCAGGGAGCAAAATATTTACTGTGTCTATATAATTATTCTTTTGACTACAGGGATTGGTGTGCATGTTTGTTAAGAGTGAAAATTTCAGCACTATACAGTTTTGTAGGAATAATTAAAATGCCAGCAAGGATATCAGTAACAGAAAATGTGACACTCACAGCAGTATCAGTAATTTCACTCACCACTGGTCTGTGCACGTCCCAAAATGCTCTTTCTTGACTGTCGAGAATTTTCCTCTCAATTTTGTCTCTTTTCTTGTCCACTCTGATGAAAAAATAGTTCAGAACCAAAAATGTATTTTATTCCATTGGATGAACGCCCATTACATTGCGAATAATGTGCAGTTCATCTGTGAAGTTGTGTGCTGGAAATTACAGGGAAGTTGTAGCAAACCACTAAGTTTAATCATGTCATAATGAAGGTGTAAGAGGACTCACTCATAGTGGCTCAATGCGTGTGTGGTTCTTATAGAAACCTACTTCGCTTGTGCTTCTGCTTGCATAAAAATGAACTCCCATTTCCTGGCGAAAGCTCTCTGTAGCCTTGCTAAGCTCTCCTGAAAGAACAAAACCCAAAGAGAAAATTAATTGCTTTTAAGGGATCTGTGCTGAATATGTTTACTGCACATGCGGTGTTTAATAACTTCTTACAAATTATTAGTATAAACTAATCCAGTGATATATTAAATAACTTAGGTTAAAGGAAAGTTACAAATTACAATGACACACAGAAAAACAAATGTTTTTACTGTCAGTATGAGCAAAAGGTGCCAACACAGGAATAGAAAAGACATGTGTGAAGGAATGACACTAAAAGACCTTTTTTACTTACCGCTTCATAGTCTGCAAGCTCAAGACGTGCTTTATTTTGCATTGTTCTTTTGCAGAGGTAAACAGCTAAGAGGGAGACAGACAGGCAGAGAGATTTGTAACAGAGAGAAAATGGGACCTCAGCTTGGTTTTAACAGCCTTAAGTGGCCCTGTGTTTACTCATTTAATCCTCTCAACTGCACATTTAAACTGGCCTGCAAATCACAAAGGTCACTGACTGTGAGCGGTGTGAGCGTCTGTTACAGTGTGTGCTTGTGTGTGTGTGTATGCACATCTGACTTTTGATGTTTTCCTGTACTATCATCATCCCTTCATCCCTTTGTTAACTGACCATTATGTGGAAGCTTCATTATGCCATTAGACTGTTTTCATTAAAGGGCATCATCCACGTGAATCAGTTGCTATATCTGAGACATTAACTTACTCACAGGATTATTCCTGCAATGAGCATTAGTCCCTTTCCTCCCCTACAACTCAAACAACAAATGAAAGACCTGCTAGCAAGGCTGTGGCTATTCACTGTAACCATTTCTGGCATTATCAAATGTTTATCTGGACTGCACTCCACTGTAAACAATTAAAAGCTCATCCCTGTATCACCATTAAAACATCCAACCAAATGTGCACAATAGATGCACGCATACAAACACACTTCCCTCACTTCTCAGTCAGAGAGTATGACTGAGGGAAATGACTAAGATTGTAAAACATTTAAAATATAAATATAGCTGGACACAGGAGTCATTGCAACCCCACTGCGCTACAACCTGCCAAGTACATTTTTTTAATCAACCATACAAATATTGCAGTTGCATCATTTGTGTTTCATCTTAAACACAAAACCTTTATCATAAACAGTAATAACACATCCACTGGACAAACATATATCACAACCTACAGAAATCTGTACCTTCGTTAGTACATACTGAAAATGCACAATGCACAAATTAGAGCATAAGAACTCTCTCTCACCATAGTCTGTGTTTTCTGGTTCCCAGCAGTTTGATGGCCAAAAGTATGGAGTCTGAAGAAAAAAAAAACAGGCCATTAAGAAGCATAGCTAAAAGAAACCCTGCAACATTGACAGCACACAACCCATCACATGGTGTTTTGAATTGTGAGGTCTGTTACAATAGGAGATACAGTTGTATAATGACCAGGCTAACATCTAAAGCACATAAGCTTCTTAGGGTGCGCAGTGAGAGCAGACACCAGCATCCCCCCTAGGCAGCAGTATAAGGACTGGCTTCAGATGCGAACAATTACATGTAAAGAGCACAGAGAAGCTTGCTATTAACACATACAGCCTTAAGCACTGATTCATTTATGTTTGTCATGAACTTGTAAGTATTATAGAGTCACAACTCCATCTCCCCCAATGGCACTTCAATATATTTAATATATCTTTTGTCTGACCTGCCGCCTCAGTTATTATAGATTCCAAAATAAATATACAAGAAAAAAAATAACAAGACTGCAGCTATTAGACTTTAAGATTTGTATTTTATTTAAGTAGCATGGAAGAACCACAGAAGTTTCATATAGACATGACAAATGACAAAGCACCAACTAGTATTACTTGTGGTGCCTTGCCTTGTGGTTCTGTGTCTTTGCCATCCAGTTGAATGTCCAGGCTCATATTCTAATCAGTTCATCTATGTGTCTCAGTGGATGTTTATGCTAGTTGTAATGAAATAACTTTCAGGTGTTTCTGAGATGTGGGAGAGATATGAGGTCACAGTGACCTTGAACACTGAACACTAACATTTAGCTCATTCTTGAGGCCAATTGGACGTTTGGGTCAAATTTAAAGAGATACGCTCAGGGTGAAATTGCATTAACTAGTTTTTTTTTAAAGACATCAGGCATCTGCTGGGTCTTTTCCTACCACACCCTCTTCCTATGAAAAAACTTCCCTTCTCATATCACACAGACTGTAGAGGTCTGTAGAGGTCTTTAAATATAAACTCATTTATATGTCCTGAATTTCAGTTCGTGGCAGGGTTTGTTCCTGTTACAAATCCCTGGTCGGTGGCTAAGTTTCAGTCTCAGTGAGGTAATAAACCCAGTATTTACAGTTTACTCATGTAGCCCTGACGACTAGATCATGGTATTTACTCTGAAAATCATTGCATTCCTCCAAACCTTATTTTTTTTCTCCCAAGCACATGGGGAGAAAAAAAAAACAGAGGTTTACAGGCTTTGTGACTCTTCTTCTCTATCTTCATCTCTCTCTTGGGCTTTCTCTTGTGCTCTCTTCCAGGTCCTCATCATGGAAGGAGGCTATGTGGCCCAGAAAGCTGCTGGCATTCTCCCTGATCACACTCTCTCTGTTTGCTGGTTACTGTCTGCTCTCTCCGCTTTCCACTCACACCAACCAATCAAGGCAGATGGCCACCCACCCTGAGTCAGGTTCTGCTGGAGGGAGTTTTTCCTCTCCACTATCCTTCACTTGGATAATGGATAGATGGATGGATGGATGGATGGATGGATGGATGGATGGATGGATGGATTGAAAAAATGGGACAGACATAACCTTGACCTTTTACCTGTGACAACTTTTAAACCATATTTGAAAAAAATCCTTTAAGGTGTTTCTGTGATATTGCGTTCACAAAAATTTGATGTGTGTGTAAGATGTGGGCTGACAGTGATCTTGACCTTCAATCATTAAAATTGTATCAGTTCATCCAGTCCAAGAGGACATTGGTGCAAGCTGTTCCTGCTATATCATGTTTATGAGAATGTGAAGGATGAGATGGATGGCCTAACAACCCAAAACAAACCAGTGCAAAGGCATAACATATGTTTTTTATAAATTATGAAATTTTTAAACAGATATTATGATATTATGAAATCTCCTTGGCACCATCACAACATGCTTTAAGATCTTTCCTATTCTTATGTCTTTTCAAAATACTACCTTACATGGTAGAGGTGAGCGATATAGCTTCAAAATTATGACATGACAATTCACGAAAATTTGTGATAATGATATTTAGACAACATGAAAAAAATAATGGACAGCGTTGTTCAGTTGATAATAACCAATAAATCAGTATTCAGTTATAATCAGCAATGTGTGAGTGAAAAAGAGAGAGAGAGGGACACAGCTGATACACACCATGAACTGTCTGAATAAAAGAAATCTGCAGCGGAAGGAGACTTATTTAGATTTATATGAGGCACTTTTGTGTTTTCAGTCAGACTTTAGGCAGAGTTTCATTTAAAAACAAAGCAGCAGTGCACAGTGATAATCTCTCTGTTATTCAGCGTTTTGGGTCCTCATGTAATTCGCATGTACTCTCTGGGAAAAATGGTGAAAACTTCTAGATATTGTAAGTAGCTATGTTTTTAGTTACTAAATCATCATCTAAGGCTGACACACTGCTTTCACTTTCACTTTAGGTGCAAGTTAGAGCTGCTCTCTGGGAGAAATGTACCTGGTGAATCTTCCATACTATTGAAGGAGCTCCTTTTTTACCCACTAAATCATCATCTTAGGCTGACACACTGCTGCGGTTCTCAGACATTTGGCTTGTGTCGCTGTTGTGCATGCTAAGGAACAGAAATGTGCCATCACACATGACTGTATTGCTACATCAATAATATCGTCAAATTACACTTTTCTACAGCACAAATAAATATACCGGTATTAATGTGGACGATATGATATGATATGGCACACCCCTATTAAACAGACTGGTAGGTATATAATAAGATCATCCAACACAAGAAACAAATCAAAGCTTACATTTATTATGCTCACCTGAAACCTATAGAAAGTGCCATCATCTTTGAGAGTGAGGACGTGGTCTGAGATGGGGAAGAAGTAACCATGTGCAGCCATCAGAGTTCCTAGGTGAAGAGCCTCCACTGAAAGAAAAGAGAGAAAAATTCCATTTACATTTGAGTGAGTTCCTTTTTTTCTGTTGGTTTACTCAGTAATACTGTACACCAACGAACAGTATTATGCATATAAAATATTCACACATGTGTCAGCATGTCCTCAGTGTACTAAATGAAATGGTGGTGGGCAGGCGTGTTTTGTTGTAAGTTGTTGTGCAGGTACAGTGTTATATTTATCATACACTGCATAATGTATTTTATTTTACAGACATATCATGTTAATTTGTAAAAAAAACAACAAATAAACATATCCAAAATATGCTTTTAAGCTTTGTGTGATAATGCTCTTATTTAATTTAAATTCAAATTTCTAATCTGCATTTACACTTATACCATGTACATTGAGGGGTAAACTGTGACACTGCTTTGACAGAAAGGTAGACGTGACTCCATGTCTCCAAGCAAATAGCACCGCGGGAGGTCTTGCTGATTAGCCCATCTTCAGCCAGAGAGGTGGAACTCATCAGTCAAATCACCTGGTGCTGTGCTTGGTTTAGAGAAAACCTGCCTCCCTCCAGTGCTCCACAGCACACGGCTGACTGTCCCTGATTTAAAAGCATCAGATAATGAAAACGTAATCATCATCAGCTATGTGTCTCACTGCCATCAGTTTTTCCCTGCTGTATTCAACCTCTAATCCTTTCATGATGTCAACATCTATTATAAATTTTTTCAGCATAATGTGTTGACAGCTCTCTGTGAATACCACAACATATTGGTCAATATAAACATTATATTAAACATTTTTTCTAATGTTCCTATTTTTGCCGTTGTGTAAATTTCAGGTAAGGCTAACAAACTTAACACAGTAAGAAGCACTGAGCGTAGTGAGATGTTGAAATGTGTGACATGGTGTAAATCTGTGGAGTTGTGAATGCTGCAACAAATCTCTCACTCTCTAACACACACATCCACACGCACCCAGTGTGAGATAAATATAGATTGGCTTTTCCTTTACCACCGAGGTGACTGTCACAGCTTTGAGAGGTCAGGATGTTTGTGTGTGTGTGTGCATGCGTATGTGTGACTGAGCTCTCGTTATTAATAAATTATGACTCATAAGTTATTTAAACCTGTTTACTTATAAACACATCACCTCCTCCTTGTCCACCATGCTATTTCTTCCAGAAATGTTGCCCTACATGTATATGTTTATAATTTACTGTACATATTTTGGTGTGTTATTAAGTCTGAAGATGAAAGAATCATTTCTGCGACTAGGCATGTGTATGTCATATGCATCTAATACAGAGGAATTTAAGAAGACAGATATTTACAAGTAAAATCAGCTAACCTGGGTACTTATTTACCTTTTAGTCATTAAAAAATATAATTTTTATGCATTGTTATCTTGTATGGAATGAATGTCAGATGAAAGTAAAGTCAACAATGTATAAAAAATGAGCTTGCTGTCGCCTATTCTTTAAACACAGGGCTGATCTGCTCTCATTTTCTTTTTGAGTGCCTCTGTCCCCTGTGATGGTTTGCTCAGTCTTTCGATTTTCAGTGAAGTTTAGCTGAGAGTTCTTCTATTGGCATTTTAAGAATGGATGAGTGGAGTTTTTCTAAATCCCCCAGAAAATCATTCTGTCACTGCACTGCCTGCAGAGCATGCTGTTTTACTTACTTGTAATTCAGTAATCTTTCAGCTCTAATTAAAAGGAAAATAACATACATCATGATAAAGCTGAGCAGCAACTGCTAAATTTGTTATTAATACTAAATCAGATCAATGTGACAGAGGGGTTTTTATGGGGATAAACAAAAGATTAATCAACTGTTTTGTTGTTGCTTTTCTACATCTATAAGGTTAGTTTGTGTTAGCAGGGGCGTTTGTGGGTTCCATTTAACTTATCTTAGTCTTTTCCATAAGCTTTATAGCTGACTAAACCTTGGACTGGTATTAGTCAAGTTGTCAAGAAAGGCTGGCCTCAGAGTCCAGAGAGAAAACACCCTTTGATTTCATCATATTACCAGCTCTGTGCCAAAAATCCAGAAGTCTGGAGCTCTGCCAAGTGGAGTGTGGGTGTATTCTTCCAGTTGAGCCTCTAAAGACAAGGTAAGAAGATTCTGCATTTTCCAGTCATATTTTGATTGCTGTTCTTATACTGTAGAGTAATGTATGTACTTTTAAAATATGTTGAGGTGATGAGGAATGTGTATTATAAGTAGTAGTGGAAAGTTCATTTAGCCAAACAATCTACTAGGGATGTCACAGGAACTGATATTTTGATACCAAGTATCAGTTCTTGTGAGACTTATTATATTTGCATAGCTGTATATTAGTTAAGACTATTCAAACCACATGTTATAAACAGAGATGATGTACATGTAAGAGATTCGTAGTGTCATGGAATTTACTTTATAAATAGTATGGGATTCATTTTCATGCAGGTTTGAGGACAGAATCACCTTAGACCACTAACACTGGAGCTAATTTATACATCCTCCTACTCTAATCACAATGATTACAAAGGTGCTTCAGACTGTAACTGGCCCTGTGAATGAATTGATACATAGTCTGTTAAACCCCTTGAACATTTGACTGTTGATTTGTTTGATTAATTTTGCATTGTGGTGGACTGACTGATTGGTTGACCAATTAACTGTGCACATCTCTGCCATTTCTAATTAATAAGCAACGGCCAGTGTCTGTGCTTATGCCCACTAATTAATAAAACAAAATGTCTGCACACACATCTGCAGGGTACTCTTGGGTGCACTAGTGTGAGTGACTCACCGGTATGCATTTTATTAGAGAGAGGTGGAGTGAGATTAGTGCATCTGAAAATACAGTTACCATGTTTATGGCGCAGCCTTTCCTCTGTGTCTGCTCTCTGTGTTTGAGGGCAGGGCTCAGCTCCTCCACACAGAGCAGAGAGCAGGCACAAGAACAGTGCGAGCCCAGGTGAGCTGAGACTTAATTAGCTTCTCGCTGTACGTTGTTACACTTACAACTGCACATGTGATAAAAGCGAGTAGAAATCCAATAAAAATAAATTTATCAGAACTTGTTAAACAAGTAAACTCTCAAAATAACAAACATCCCACATCCCTCATGAAACGTCTAGGAGTCATTTATTAGAGACTCCCTAATGCCAGCAAATTATATTAAATCTCCTAGAATTTCACAGGAATGCTGGTTCCAATTAAAAGTGGCTCACGGGGTTAAAAATCCTGTCCTTGGTCAGGTTTTTGATTACTGATGTATAAATGGAATATTTAAGTAGATGATTAAATGCAGTGTCCACACCATACATTATATATAACATGTTACATGTACACACATTTTGGTAGATTATGTCAACCAGAGGCTCATCATTTACATTTATCTTGTTTCCAACCTCTTTTTGAGCTTGACTAGACTTCACAGTCCAGACAGTAGCTGCTATCCATTAAAGCCACCTTAAACATATTAAGCTGTTAATTCCAAAGATTCAAAAGGTCTCATTTAAGCAGGTAAGTAGCTTTAGAAACATGATGAATGATAATGATCTGTAATGGTGTGAATTATAATGACATTATAATTAAACCCTACACATCAAGACATCTAAAACTTTTGAGAACTTTGGAGGCAGGATTGTCAGCTTATCAGATGCAGTATTGAATGAACATAAATTTGAGGACAACAGAAATTACCAAACAGGATAATAAGTTTATCTGTAGTTTGTCATATATTATCTAGGGCATTCATTTAGCAAAAAAAAAAGAAAAGAAAAAAGAAAAATCTCTAAATCCCTAGTCAACTTTGATATAAGCTCATCTGCCTTTTTATAATATGCATGCTGCTATTGTGCTATGAGCCAAATTAATTGGATTTCACTTTGTTGTGTTTGTCAGCCCCGCCATGGGGTGTTCTGTGCTGAAGGTATTTAGTTCTGCACAACTCTGTTCATCACTGAGCAAGTGACAACATGTTTAGTGCCTGTTTACAAAAAAGTGAACAGATTAAGTTTACTTGTTGACCCATTTTCAGACTTCTCTGTGTTTGTAGTACTGTGCTGGTATATATATATAAGCATTTTCAATATTGCAGATGACACAGAATAAAAACTGTAACTGTGCTTAAGGGAATGACTAACCCAGTCTTCTAAATATAATTTATACTGCTTTAAAAACTGCAAAAAAAATACATTTTTTCTGGGGAACATAATTACATTTTTTATAAACATGACGGCACATGTTCACAATTGATGTAAAACATTGCAAATAGATTGATACATAACATACATCACAAGCAACATATTTTATGTTTTATATGTTGCTTATTTTTACATGTTGCTTGTGTCCATTTAATGTCTTGTGTCTACCCTACAAGATATTTTTACCAGAGCTCAGTAGCAGTGAAACAGAAATGAGCCTATACACAACACATTAAGCTGAAGTGACTGACAAACATTTTGTAGTTGTTTATCATTTGAATTAGAGGTGCCAAGATACAGATATATTAATAATCATGCTGCTATCTGAGACAAGAGTTGAAGCATCAAATCCTTGGCATTTTAAATATCTAAAACTGTGAAACACTGAAACAGGCTGTTCGCTAAAATGAGCTGGTTTCTCAAACTTTACAAAGATGTTTTACTGTGATCCAAATCTAAAAATTGCTTTAAAAAACTGTGTTAAAAAAACACACACATTCGGTCACACAAATCAATATACTGTATGTATGAATGTATAAATGTTATAAATGTATACATGGTATGTACAAGTTAAAATAAATACACAAAACTGCAAAAAATACTGAAGGATTCTTTCATTCTAATAAACCACACACACAGGAATTGTGGGTTTATGGGTGAGCTAACTGAACAATTAATTGTGTTGATTATGATAACTGGACTGGATGAACAATTTTAAGACACACACTAGAGCATACAGACTAGACACACACACAAAAACTCTTCATAAATTCTCTATCACCACTATTGAAGCACAAAGTACTAAATTTGAGTTAAATATTTACCATAGTTCAACTAATGCAGGTATTTTGTGTAATTAGGGGTTTTAACTAATGTTCTCGCAACTCCTTCAAAACATTCTTGTTCTAATGTATCATACTGAAATAAGTAATAATAAAGTAGTAAAAAGGAAACCAGAAGAAGAAGAAGTGCAGTGTCTGTAAAGAAAAAACTTTAGCATACAGTAAGTTTTCCACATACACCCACAAACATTCATGTTTTTTTTTTGTGCAGACTAATGGCAATTTGTAAATTCAAGGAGCTGTGGGCTACAATATCTGATCTGTGCTTCTCCTGTCATCTTGTGTTAGCCATCAGCAAGCTTGAAGGTATGCAAACAGCGGTGGTACTGTTTAGTCTTTATACTAATATATTTTGTTAGTTTTTGCCTAAATTTGTTTATATTTAGACAAAGTAGCACCATTAAAATATGCCAAATTAGCTGTTAGGAGCTCCTATTTGAAATGTACCAATGTACTGTATGTAGAGACATCTGTTACCCAGTCATTTTGACACTGAATACAACTTAAAACCTGACGATTCTGAGGCATGAGTCGTGTATTTTTCTATGATTGATTAACATTTCTTTCACAGCGTACAGTTCTGTATACTGAATAAAAATCAATGCATGTGTATCATGTCAATGTATCAGTCCAGTGCATTATGTGTGCTTTATGGCTCTATAAAGGAGTGATTTTTGATGAAGGATGCTGATGCGTCAGTTCAGCACGAGTTGACTGTTATGATAAAGTTAAACTAAAATTACTAACTTTAACTTTGAAATATATAAGATAAGATATTGATATTGTTCCTGTGGCCCCTGCGGGGACTAAGCGGTATAGAAGATGAATGAATATTGATATTGTTTTACCTGGATCTTCAATATCCAGATTCTTGATCATCCACTGTACAATATCAGAACCTGGAACGAGATAAAGCAGAGTAATATGAATAATGATACTATATATCATGTAACATACATACCTAATGCATTCACAGTGTGGGAAAACAATGACACTCTTAACCCTACCCACCTCCCCTCATCATCACCGTGCATACCAATTTCTCTCACCTTGCACCATGTGGGTGGGTAATAGGCCAGGCATTACCAAATATTCTTTTCTGACACCCTCTGCAAAGCCAGCTCTATTTGGCTGTAATCTATTAATATAAATAAACTGAGAGGTACAATGGCATAATGAAGCATCTATTGTGTGCAGCAGCAACACAATTAGACTGACTCAGTCATAGCACAAACTATGTAGCTGCAATTGTTTAATATTAATGCATCAAAATAGATACTTCCACCTTTAAAAAAAAACTAAGATGTAAACAGACTGGAGAAAGTCATATTGTAAAACTGAGCATATGCATACACACATATACTAGAATCATCTTTTTAGACACATTATGACATAATCAAAAATCTATTCTGAGTAATATTTTAGAGGTGACTTGACTTTAGGTAGAACAAACCTTTTTATACAGTACGTGGGTGTCATTTTGCATCTTCCTCTGAGAATGCAACTGAGTCATTTTCACATCTCAGAAAATCACAATAGCATCCTCTGGCCACTGGTCATATTCACACCCTAACCCAACATATGACTTTGGCACTTTGACTAAATATATATTTTCGAAGCTATTATTACTGTCTGTCATACTGACAGGTTAAGGTGTGGTGAGGAGATGGGAGCCACAGAAGAAGGTGTGAAATGGAGACATGAGGGAATTCATGCAGTGAGACAGTCAGCACCTGTGATTGTCTGTCTGTCCATCAATTAATGTTTCATCTCTGTTTTTTCTCCTCATTTCTCTACAACTGTACCCCCCTTGTTTTTCAGCATCCCCTAACCAGATGACATTTTCCATGGATTAACATTATTAATACTACTCCATTTTCACACACTATCAAATTTGACTCACTTTCTAAGAGAGCTTAAATGAGACGTGCAGGGTAATCATGTAACAAGGTGGTTCTCTAAATTGATTAATACCATAAAAGTGTGTGTGTGTGCCTGTGTGGGTGGGTAGCAAGCATGTGTGCGGCAATAATATAAACAGAGTGATAAGCGATAACATCAACTACTAATGATTCCAGTGATGGCAAATACTGGCTAATTGTTGATGCAAATAGTAAAAAGATAGAGCAAAGGACGACATGGACAACTAATAAATTGTACTCAAATATGAAATTTTGCATGAATAAAAGTAAGACATGAATTGTAATTTAATTTTAAGAGCCTAACACTGTAGTAGTATTAGTAACATTTTAGAATACACTGTAAACTAAAAAAGAAAAATCACACTCTGTGTGACCCTTAAGTATTAGTAGAAAAAAACTTTAAAAAGCAGAGTTATTTCGCTATGGATCTGCTACATACAAGAGACATGCATACACACATACCTATACACCAAGTTTGCATTATTTCCATATACCTACTCTATACAAATACATGCACATATGGTTATTTGTTGAAATTTTATAATATTGAAACTTTTCTAATGTATACTCAACATTATTTTGAAATTCATTTTTAATTTTTTAGGACAAAGTGATGAACAATTCAGAAACAAATGAGCCTATAATTATGTCACAAAAGGGCCTCACTCTGTCACAGTAATTAAGTCTAAGCAAAATGTAGCTAGATGGTCTGTTGACTTGAGTATAGAGCTACGTTAGTTTCCATATCTACGGTGAGCTGTGTGGGTGTCATGTACTGTAGCCTGCTTATTGAAATTAGGACAATGTGAGACTGACAGTTGGTGCTGCTCATTCAGTACACACAGGTAATTCATCTGAACCAACGTCTGCAACAGCTTCTCACACCCAAGCTTCTCTCACAGATTCTCTCACATACAAGAGATGGAGCTTTACATAAACATGAGACAGATTATTTTTGCCCTGAATATACCTACAGTACCACTCTCACCTCGCCTTAAATCTCTTTCCCTCACCGATCTTCTGCGGCTCCCTCTCCCTCTCCCTCCACTTCTCTTTTGATACAGCACATTAAAATGTTCTGTATATTTTTGATCTGCAATGGGAGCCACAACTCACACTAGTTGATCCTTGTGCATTTGTGATTATTATGGACAAGTATTAATACTCCTTTCGGCATTAAAGGACCATTACTAGTTTTATTAGCTCCTGATATGTAATAGCAAACTTGTGTTAGGTCAGCTGTGGTTAATATCATTTAATACAGATCAGTGACCGTGTTTTTCCTCACTACACAACTCAGTTTTTGGGTCACTGATGTTATTTCTTTTAATCCTTGTTGGTTCCTGGTCTCTTTGATACATGGCATGCTTATTATAATAAAGCTTATAAGGGTTGCTATGTGTATTAATATAGTGTAATGAGCATATATTTCCTGCTGTTCAATGATCGCTAGCTTGGCTACTATCCCTTTTAGACTTCACAACCAATTTGCCTTTTTGAACCAAGAACAGCTCCAAATGTTATGCAATGTACATATAGATATATATTTTTGAAAAGCAAATTTCTACAAAATTATGCTACTTATGGATTCACAGTGGTTGGTAACCTGCAACATACAGAACTAAAATTGTGTCACAAATAACCAAATTATAATTTGCAAGTTGTCATGAAGTCACTTGCATGTTATGGATATATCGGTGTATTGTGTTGAACACTGAGTGTGGTGCCATGGAAAAACACACTGCTGCAACCCAGGTTGCATTTCTGGCCATTCTTACAGCTTGCTCCAATAAACACAAGTGGCAGTGTTCACAGGAGGGAGCTACTGAGAAACTGTGTCCCTGTGGAATCATTGGAAACTGCCAGGAGAGTATAGTGTTTATGGGGAAAAATTAAGTCTGAGATGATAAAAATTTTCTATGGTCCTGATCCACTTAAAACATTGCTTACTGACACTAAGTATGCTTGACACTGACAATGCTTTTAAATAACTTTACAGATTTTGACAGTAGATGGAGTGTAATGTTTATAGTGTAGTTTTTAGACGTGCATCAAGTGTAGGTACAGTTCTATAGTTAGGCAAACTACAGGTACAAGCACAAACTCGAGCAACAACTACAAGCCATCGGCTACATTTCTGTCATATCTCTGCTGATGCAGTCAGTGTATCCATTTGGCACATAGCTGCACTGATTGTATAATGTCTGACAAACACAACAGAGATTGATCTGAGCCGATGTTGTTTAGCCAGATGCAAAATTATGAATCAATATAGCCTGCCAGTGTGTAGTAGACTGCATCAAAAAAGAAACTAAAATGAAAAGTGCATCAGCTGTCCTTTATATGCCTAAAGCATTAGTTTCACTAACATCAAGCTAATTAAATTTATCCATGTGTGTTCACACTTTTGTGTTGGTGTTCTCTGCCAACCTTTTTTGAATCTCTTTTCCACTGTAGCCACCCATGTCAAAAGGCTTTGAACATTGTTGGACCTTGGTCAGTGCTTGTCATGTGCCAAATAAGGCTTTTTTTTAGCAGTGCTGGTGGCTAGTGTTAACTCTGGAGTTGTTGGTGCCCTGAAGCAAAATCATTCAAAAAGGTGTATTGTGTATCATTTACAGGAACAACTAGAACCACTAACTACAACTAAAAGTAGATCTATAAACTTAGACCTGAAATCTATAGATCCAAGACATAAAGGTCTTGATTGCCTCATAAATATATATCAGGACTTTTACTGGAGTGATAAAGCAGATTGGTAAAGCAGACACACTGTAAAGCTGGCTTATAATGTAATATACCTTGATAATAGTTTATATTGCATTGGTATATTGCATTTATTTATCTTTATGTACAGAAACAAATACAGTAGTGATGCCCTCAATACTCTCAGATTTTAAATGTAGTGTTTAACTAAACTAATTATTCATGGATACTTATCTAGTAAGATTGCACAGCTTGAAAATCCAATATGATTCTCTTGGCATTATGGCACAGCTGGTGTGAAATGCAAAACGGACAACTCTCTAAATACGGTCATTGTTTTGTTTGGCAAGAAAAGATCTCTAGTCGAGTGCTTTGTGGGTGGGAGCCAAGTGGAGGAGAGGAGAAGAGGGAGAGAAGAGACAAAAAAATAGCCTTACCTGAAAAAACACTGGGGATCTTGGTTAGAAAACTTTTCACTGTTCGGATTGGGATGCCATTTTTCTCATCCTGCATGCGCGCTATTACTTCCTCCATCTGGACAACATAGAGACAGTTGGAGCAAAATTCGGTAGAGAGGGGAAAGAGAGAGTGCAAAAAAATGAGTGAGCATTTTGAACTTGTCTTAATAAGTGCAGGTAAACACATACAAACAGGTTCCTGTGTGGCTCCTGTGTGGCTATGGGGAACAGAGAGTGATGTGAGAAATTTGGTGACTAACAATCACCGGTGTCAGATTTATGCCTGTCCTTTGACAAATCTCTCTGATTTGTTATTTGTCACATAAAACTGACAGTAAGCTGGACTTATTGAATTCTGCAAGAGCTTTTTAATTTGATTGGTCCAGCAATGAAGATTGTTGTTATTATACATCATAGTGTATTTGTGTCTTGAAACAGAAAACTTTCCAGAGCATAGAAAATGTATAATGTCACTAAAAGACATTGGAGACACAAATGTTTTGTGTCCAGCATTGATTGGGTTACAAATTTAAGCCAATGTTGAAGTGAGAAATGACACTCACAGGCGAACGGACACAGACAGGCACACATGCAAACAGAAAAACACTTGCACGCGTCACTGAGGCAGTAATGTACTGAGAATTGTCTCAGGGGTCTGGCAGGGCAACAAAAGGCGGCCACGTTTCTAAGAACACACAGAAGGGAGCAAGGCAGAGAGTAGAGCATGGCCCCGATATGTCAGCTGGATCAGATGCCAAGAGCTCTCCCTAACCTCCTCCCTCAATGTAAAAATATACACATGGAAAATATGTACACAGAGTTCAATGACCTGGCCACGCACTTATATGTACTACACAAACATCCATCCATCTATTTTCTGATTAGACAGACGTTTTGACAGCAGCAGACTAAGAAAGGTTTTACAGACATCCCTTTCTCAAGCAACATTTTCCAGGTTCTCCTGGGAGATCCCAAGGCATTCCCAGGGGAGATAAGATATTTATACTCCCCCTCCAGATTTCTGAGCTCGTTATTCTCTCACTAAGGGTTCATCCACCCTTTTTGTCACTACCCAAAGCTCATGACCATTGGTGAGGTATGAGATATAGATCAACTGATAAATCAAAAACTTTGCCTTTAGGCTTACCTCCCTCTTCACTATAACAGTCTAGTACACCACCCACTTATCAATCTCACACTTCATGTTAGCCTCACCCGTGAATAACACGCTGAGATATTTAGGACAGCAACTTACTAACAACATAAAGCAAGGAAAAAGCCCAGGGCATGTAGAAGATCACAATCAGATAAAGCCAAGAGCACTAAATGAAGAATGAAGACCTCAGTGACTGAATGAACAGCACAGTGACTGAATGAAGACCACAGAAGCAATTCTAAGATCCACATCCCTCTGGCTATGTGTTGAGATCCTGCCCATTAAAATCACAAACAGACTCAGTGACAAGGGACATCTCTGATGGTGACCAACACCACCTGGAAATGTGTTTGACTTTTTGCCATAAGGACACAATTCACACTTATATAAGGACCAGATGGCTTGTAGCAATGACCTCAGTGTCCATTACTCCCACGGTGTTCTCTGCAAGACTCCACAAGGGACAAAGCCTTCCACAAAACACATGGATCCACATAGACAGGATAGGAAAAGTTGGTCCACTCTGACACGAACAGTATGGAATATGCTACATTGCTTCACTGGAATTAAGGAAAACATTTAACTCACTGTCTTTTGCATGAAATTAATGCTATTCTTTCTTAAATTTTGCCCCAGATACAACATACAAAGAGGAGGGTGTCGAAGAGGAAAAGGCCATTCTGGGATGGTCTTTTGGTGAATGCATTAAGAGAAGTAGCCAAATTACTATTTGTCTTAGTTAAATGTATTGGTGTATCTTTGTTTGACACACAAAGCTTAGCAATGGAACTCCTCTGAGGGAAGCAATACAGTTTGAATGCAGCCAATTAAATTTAGTTGCAATCAAGTATTATGTGGGTAAAACTAATCTTTTTCTTCCACATACACTGCACAATGCAAGTCAGAAGACCAGAATGTTCACTTGCTTGGTAGTTCCTCTATGTGAATCGGATGCCCTTCTGTTAACAACTTAAATTTCTCACACTAATATCAAGACCTTACTTGAAAAGTGTACAAACTGCTTCCGATTATCCACCTTGAATTTTAATTCAGTTTGTTAGTCTGGATTGTTTCAGAGAAACCTGTCAGTGTGTTAATAAACCACAATCCACTGCAGTGATAGATAGACAGTTTTCATTTTTAATAAAACTTGAACAACTTGGTTAATAGTCATTGTGGGAAATGTAGGAAGTCAAGACTGAATTAATAGGAGACATGGTTAAAGGAAAATGTCAAAGAGACTTAAACTGTTACGTTTTTTTTTTTTGGTGTTTCTGAAACAACACTATAGTTAGAATTAGAATACCACTCAGCTATGGATAGCAAACAGCCATTCCAGTATTAATATAATATTATATCATTCCAACAAGCTGCAGCACCTAAGACTAAGGCTTAGAAAAATTAAAATTACCTTCATTCATGTGGCCTCTTTATTTGTATGCATTATTTGTATTTGTTTGCATTAAATTAATCGCTACACTGCTCAGCTCATCCCTTTTGAAAAAGTATACTCTTCACCACCAATATTCTCTGTGTATCTTCGTATGGCTCACTCTTTTTCTCTCACTATGAAACATAGAGCAAATAAGGACAGCAGCAACACTGATCAATACTTCACACACTCTCTCCTATCTCTGCAAACCCTCACCGCCTACAAGCGGTAAAATGCCACCAGCGTGAATATTCAGGATCTAAAGCTCTTGAAGTCGGGATGCTCTCTGGCTTCATGTTGTGAGGAAGAGAGGAAAGACGTTTCCCACAAGAGGGCAAGAGCCTCTCTGTCTCTGTCTCTGTCTCTCTCTCTCTCTCTCTCTCTTTCTCTGTCCCCCACCCATCCACCCACCCAGAGCTGTCTGACTGCGTCTCTGCAGCCTCTTAACAGATAAGAGTGAGTGTTTTGGCTGCACAGTGTGAATCATTGAATAATGTTGGCACAGGACTTGGTACATATGAAGTGACTAACAAAAGCTCCGGATATAAGCACATACTGAGCTTCAGCACACGGCTCCAAGCACTTCAAAGACTATCAGTGAGGGCACTCAGGGTGCAATCAGAATGTTCTGAAGCACCATTTGGAACAAAAAACATTTCAAACTGGGTTTGTAAATCAATGCTGGCCTCTTAGATTTCTTTTTAGCCATTGTTAAGTGCACCATAAGTCCACTTATTTGACAGGCTGTTTCTAAGAAAAGAGAGACAATAAAAGCATCAGTTATCAGACAGGTTGTATATTGAGCACACCAAGAAAGTGGGGGGTTTTTAGGAGGAGACTTTTCCAAATTAATTTTATGTCTTTAGATACTGTATATCACTTTTGGTAACCCCCAGAAAAAATGTGGATTTGTGTTGTTACATGTTAAATCAAAAATTATAAATTTTACAACCGTTTTCTTGCAACTGTAAACTATGTAAAAAAAATTACCATGTGGCCTAGATTGTTCTGAGAACTGTTTTTGAGAACCTTTATTTATTTAGGGCTCAATGACTGTGGTGTGTGTATACGGGTTGAATGACAATAGGCATATTGTGGACCAACTGAGGCAGATGTGTGCTCAAAGTGAGACTGAAACGTGGCTCACAATTGCAGTAAATGACCTTAATTTGAAGTAAACTAATACATACAAGTTGTTGAGCATTCATTTGTTGATTGCATGAAAAAATTAAATTCTTTGATAAATTATGCTATTTGATTCTAGTGCTGACCTAGATTTAAGGAAAACAATCTTCAGTACTCAATGAACTTAGACTTATTTTTTACAATCAGAACACAAATCCCGTAACATAGACCAGTGGTTACAGGCACACACTGAATGACCCATTAATATTTAATAAATATAACTTGGACTCATGTACTTGTCCTGTTGACATACCATAACAGTGACGCCAATCTTAAATACAATTCCTAAAAGAAAATTTTCATCTTTCTTAGCACACACTATCAAATGCAGCTTGTCTTGTCTTTAAATTGGAAACTTATCTAGACTCCATTCCATTTTTTGTTCGTCTGAGCAGATGTAAAACCTCACTGACTGTGCTGCTGAGGAAATTAAAAGCTTTCCTCTCCCCCCTCTCTGTTTCCTCTCCTCCTCTCTCTTGGTCGCATTGCCTGCACTGTAATGGGTGAATGTTACTGCATCAGTTGTGCAGGGAGAATGTTATTACCTTGATAGTGTTATCTCAGGACAAGTGTGTCTACATGAGGAGACGAGCCATTCCTCCCAACACTGCATCAGACAAATAAACACACAAACACACAGCACAGATATTCCCATCATTACACTCCACACAAAATACGCAGCAATTATCAGTCACACTGCAAGCAGAGCAGAAGCACTCTGGCAGAATTCAGAGCTGCACATACACACACAAACACACACACCTACATATTATGAAAGCTTATGAACCCAGAAGGTGGGGATTATTATATTTTAAAAAGCGCAGCATCAAAATAGGTGAGCAACCCAGCTCAAGTCTGGCTGCCTAAGGCTGCGCGAGAGCAGGCTGAATAGAACCTGTGGCGATACAGCATGACAGCTCTACTAGATAAAACCGTCTTTGCAATTGGTTGATCTCACTGCCTCCAGAACTGTAGTCCTTAGCTCCAATAATAAGACACAGGCTGAGCGATAACAGTTGCCCTAAAAAAACAGCAGTGATTTACAAATATATACAACATGGATATTACAGCCAAGGTAAGCAATTTTTAATGTGATCAATAGTACAACAACTGAAACAGATAAAACTCTACAGTATATACAGATGCATTAAAGCACAGTGAAGCGTAATGTCTCCGCAAAAGAATCACACATCTCTTCTAGGCAGGCTGGTGCATTTGCATATGGAGCAAATCCAAAAACAAAATGTTCTTCATGCCATACTTTGGGGAATGAGTTTAGGACACAATACAGACAAATCATATTGTTAATAATTTCTCAAAGAATTGTTCTGTTTTTGATAGCTACATATTATGAACTATATTATGTAGCCTCTGTTTACAGAGATGACATATTCAAATGATGCTGTTCCTCTTCAGCAGTGACCTAGATTTCAGTAAAGAAGAAAAATCCCAGCACTTGAAGTCAAACACATTTTTCGAACAGCTTTAATTGGATTATCACTTCTTATATAAGTTCTCTGAAGACAGACTGGTGTTTATCCATGTCTGAGGGACTTTTTCCTCTACCCATCAGAGACATTACACATATACAATGTAGTAAAGTAAATGATCATTTTTCATAGGCCACACTCATAAATATAGAGGTCAACTGCTCATTTACCACTAGTAAACACAGAGAAGAAATACTGACCAAAGATGGTTGGTAAAATGGCTTCCGGTGGACAAGTGCACTTTGTAAACACTAGAGCTTTTTTTTTTAAATCATCCATATAATGTACACTACAGAAGCAACACAGTATCAATCTATGAAAATAATGTGAAATAATTCATATATTACAAGAAAGTAGAATCTTAGACTATTATAATCTCGCGCTATCACTAATATCGGTGAAGTAGAACATCAGTAAGTAGAACAGGAAAGAGGTAGAATGTTTAATAATCCCCCATAAATTTACATAAAAATGACAGGCACAGTTTTATCGGGTATACTCCATGTTATATGCATAGAGTTCCAAGTGAATATATCTAGCATTATTGAAGGTGTAGGTGAAGTAGTCAGAGTCATCTAAAATGTCCTGCAGATAGGTAGGGAAAGTTATTGTGCTCACGCTGACAAGGTTGTTGAATGGATGTCATGAATCTTAAGTGTCTCTGAGGTTACCATACGTTTCCAAGTTACCACAGCAGCACAGTCTGCGACCACTATCACAAGGACATCTTTGGCAGCTTGCTGTTGCTCATTCATAATAAAGAAAGAAGTAAAGAAAGGTTGTGGGGTAGCATGGGGGAACAGAGGATGGATTGGTGAAGATAAAGACAGGTATTGTATAGCTTTAGGGCCGAGGAAAAAAGGGGGGAAGCATTTTTGTTTGTCTTGTCCTGTGTTACCAGCACTTATAATATATGGTATATGGCAATTGAGCTAACTAACCAGCTCAAACTAGAGTGTATTGTACACCTTATGCACAATGTAGTATATTACAGTAATATTTCATTTGGTCTAATTCCACAATCATATTTTGGGATGTAACAATGTCACATCATGGATATTATTGCACATGTAAAAGTCTTTGCCTTAATATTATATTAGGTCCTACCTGCTGTTTTTGTTTGGAGGGAAGTTATGGGTGAGGTAATTATTCTATGTATCACTGGAATCACTATTTTGAAATGCTTTATTGATCCCACAGCTGTCATTCAAGTGCAGGAAGCTAGAGATCAGTATCAAAGAACTGAGTCTGCGGTTCACAGCCCTGCCAACTGACCTGTAGCATTGATTACCTTCAAACTTGAAAGTAGACCCAAATGATCTAAAAAGTGCAACATGTATAGATGTATTTTTTGTCCGGCCAACAAACCAAAACAAAAATACATTAAATAAAAGAAGTCTATTCTAGTCTGGTCTATTCTTACATCTGGGGCTATTTTTTTTATTGCTAACTATTAAACAATTAATCAAAACAGTACATAATCTTCTATTTATCAACCTGTTGTCTGAATCAACTACAGCTGAGAATGTCAACCATCAAGGTTCGGGGTTACATGCAGTAGTAGAAAAAGGTCTAATATTTAAAGAAAGAAAAGCAAGAAAGCAAAAACAAAAACCCTTCACTTAGCCTTGGCAACAGATGGCTTTGTTTTGTTTACTTTGCTCACATTTAATCTTACATGAACCATCCTGATGTATAATCCATTCTATTTTAAATAAATCTCCATGCTCTGCTCTGTTACTTCTCTGTTCTCTATGTTTTTACTTTTTGTTGCATATTTAAAATTTTCATTGTGTCTTAACTTTTTTTCTCTATTCATGCAAACCTGTAATTCTCATAGGTACGCTAACTGTGGATCTTAGATGGAGAACAGACAACAGTCTGTTTCACACCAGGCCAAGATCAAACACTATGAGGAGCAGATGCCCAAGTGACAATACTGCCTGGAGTATAGGCATTACTCCATCCAAACTGCAGGTTTACTTGTGGATACTGTGAGACAGATGCAAGGCAGTGATTAGCCATTTAACAACATCTGCAGTTTTGTGCTTGATAAACCTTGCTTTCGGTTGTATTCATCAGAACAGTTTTGTGTCTGCATACACAATCAAGCTCCATTCAACCATCAGTCAAATCTGAGCATCTGTTTCTTGGAATGGCTGTTTCACACTCCACAATGTTGTCTCACTCTGCACATGTGTTTCCTCTGTCTTCTTTATTCGTCACTATATGTCATTTGTAAAAGCATCACATCCTAGACGATTGAGTATAAAGAAATCTCATGTGGTAACATGCTTCATTGCACATCTTCATCCTTCTTGAAAACAGCAAATATCTATGATTTTTTATTTTTTATTTTTTACTGAGAATTATCATTTTCATGCTCCTTGTTCTACTCACACCTAATATCATTAACATGTTTCATAATCTACCATTTGGTGGTCTACACTGCTTCGTCCGTTATTTCCATAATGGAGGAGTGTAATAAGAAAAACCTGATGTCACTGTAAAACACACTTGCTTGCAGCAGCAGCACTATTATCAAGCTCTGACAGACAGCAAAGGGCAGATGGCTGTTTTTACTACATACTTTGGTTTATTTGGATAATTACAAATGGATGCTGTCAACCGTGATGTCTCCTCAGCTTTGAAATGTTCCTCAAGGTGTGACTGAAAGCCTTTTAATGGCTTAATCTCATTTAGTCTGATTCGCTAATGGATTAAAGTGAGACTGATGTTTACAGGCCAACAAGTAGATCTTTGATTCCCCATGTGCTTTTACTGACTTAAGGTCACCTGAGTGGCATTTTGTGATATTTTCTGTGTACTTAAATATAGCATCCTTTTGGTCTATACACTGTTTGTAAGCCAAAGATTGTCTGAAAGGATAATAATGTGAATAACGCATTACACGACTTGATGATTTCACTTAAATCAAATCAACTTGGATCAGAATGAATTTTGGATTGGGTCATGCTTTTAAACATGCCCTGTGGAGTTTGCTTATAAACAAGCAAGTTATCTACCTTCAGGTCTAACAAATGTGTTTAATGTATTCCTTCCTAACACAACAAAGCAGATCTTTACTTAATTTGAAATCTCACATTGGCTACTTTCACATTTAATGCGAGTCTTTTGCTGGCACATATTATCGTATTTCTGCATGTTACAACCACTTGTAGATCAGAGTAAGAAGTGTGAAACCATTGGCAGGACTAGGTATCAAATACAAGATAAATAGACCAGAAACACACTCATTAAAAAATTGCTCAGCTGTGCTTCCAGAGTGGTTGAAGTCCCATAATTAAATTGAACTTAAATTAATTTAAACAGATTTAGCCTGATTAAGCATCTGGGCATGATTTTGTGCAGGTTATCTTGAAGTTATCTCTCCAGGAAACAGTAAGCATTTTCTGATAACAATGATACATCTACACATCCACTGTCATTGAACATCTGTCATAATATACTATGTAGTTGCGAGTGCATAATTTTCTCTACTCCTTCGTTGCTGAAAAAAAGTAATCAGAACTCATTGGTACAGCCTTCCTGTGCACAACAGTGTAAACTACATTATTGTCGTCTGGTTTGATGGACAGATGGTATTACCAAAGTTTCATTTAGAGTTCTCTCCAGATGGTTGCCAACAGATTTCTGCCTCCACAATATCCTTCTCCATCGTATTTTCATCAACTTTTACAGCTTTTTAGAACACACAGCCTCCTTTCTCCTCTTCCCTCCAGAGAATCACTGTCCCTGGTGAATGGCTGCAAAAGGATGTTCAATATTTCCCCTGACTCCTCAGCACCTCCCTCCCTAAGGGACAACCCTCTACCAGAGAGAAAGAGGCAAGCATTGAATCATGGATGAGGGGTAGTCAGCCAACTATGCCTGCTCCCTGAAAAAAACACTGGCATTTATCCTCATTTGACATTGCTATGGTTAATGCAGTTTTTGTTCCAAATTTGCCAGCCTGCCCATTTCTGCCATCTAATATGTTATGCAGCCACAGCCCATTTTAGAGTATCATACAATTGTGGAAGGATTGTAAGATAACCTTACATTGTAGTGCTAGTTAAAGCTTGTTTCCATTGTAATAAATTTGCTTTTAATTGGTACCATTGGCTCTTACAGGATGCAACAATGCCTTTGACTTAACATCTGGCACAAAATTGTAGCTCTGAAAAGGAAGTGCTGTTATCTGTTTTTAATTGTTTTTTAATATTTGAAAAAAATAGTGGTACATTGGTGCTGTGGTTAGTTCTGTTGCCTTACAGCAAGAAGGGCCCGCCTTCAATTTCATGGGTTGGCCACATGCCTTTCTGTGTTGAGTTTGCATTTTCTTTAAAATTTTTACAGGCTACTACTGTTGCAGTCCCAATTTTCAATGCTCTGTCTATGGTGTGGCTAGCATATTAATCTGACAAGTAAATAAACTTACCATTTATTCACATTAAAGTTGCTAATCAGTATTTTTTCACCATTTTTTATTAGCAATGCATCAGATGTGCTGTAAAAGGGGAGCTTTCAGTCAAATGTAAGAGTGTATATTAGGCTAAAGGCCAATACTTTCTGACACTATGTGTCTGTATCCATGGCGTAAATTTCAATGGACTCTTAACAGACATGTATGTGCATTTGAAAAAATTGTGTTCGGATGCACTGTCCGCAGCCCTAGTGTGCCAACTGTGCAGGTGCCAAAAGATTAACCAAGCTGCCTTTTTCATATATTGAAGGTATGTACCATTTATTTCAATAGTCTTGACAGTGTTCTTGCTCAGCAGATACACATGATTAATGTCATTTCTTCACATTAAGTCAAATACAACAAATAAAAGAACACTCCTGAGTTCCCAACTTCTAAACATGTGTGGAACTGGGCCAAGTAGGTCTCCTTAGTTGAGTTATGAATAGAAATGTGCGTGGATAAAGATACATCAGAGGGCTATATATGTTACTGTATGAATTGGCCTTTAATGTACACTTACACTAATGTACATAAACTGTGGACTTATGTTTCTATCTGACTGATTATATGTTTGCTAACACCGTCAGCATAATAAGTTTATATGCCAGTGTTGTGTTTACAGCTTGTTTCACTGTTCCCATGTGGCAAACATATAATTCATACTGATTTATTTTAAATATTTGATTATTATTTTTGTCCTATGGCTCTTTATAAGGTTATTTAATCCCTTCTAATAGCAAATGAACCACAGGTGTATTCACATTCTCATTTCCTGTTCAGCTCAATATTTACCATGCACTCTGAAACTCCATGTGACATTTTCCATCCATCTTTCAGTTCAAATAGTATCAAAGGTAATTGACTGCACCCAGAAAGTTCAGCACAACCTGGGTCAAAGTTCAACAGATCATTCTACACTGTCAACAGTACACCGCATGTACACGGCTCACAAAAACGAGGCAGCACAAGCAAAAGCTAACGATAAAAAAATGTAAGTGATGAATGTGACATAGTAGCAGCAACAGTAATAATTCACACACTCCACATTTAATAGTATTTAGGGGTGCTGAAACAACAAGATTAATGGTAATTACATACTGTATGGGGAAAGGTTTACTAACATGCTTTTTTTCTGGTACAAGTAACCAGGGCATGGTATCTCATGCTCAGACACACTAATATATCCTGTATTACTTCTGTTTTCAGTGGTATTTGTTGTTTGTATTAATTTCATCATCATTAAATACAGTCTGTGCTGTGTTTCTGATTTATGTTGGGGTAGTAGAGCAAAACCAAACACACTCTTTATTGTTGCCTTTAGCTGACTCTGTTTTCTAAATGCTGATTTCTGTCTATTTCTCAGTCTACTATGATCTGGTGTTCCTGACTATGATGGGATAGTGTTCCCAGGGCAAGGCCTCTCTCTCACACTCTCTTTCACTCTCATCTTCTTGGTGGGCGGGCAGTGGGCGCGATGACTAAGCCAAGGTTGGCCATGTGCTAGAACATAATCCACTGAGAGCCAATATCCCTTCTGCCCACCTACCATGTTTTCATCACTTAAACAGCATGTTATCATAAATTATTAGATGAAGAAGGGAGAAAGCTATATTACTTTGAGATATATTGTGTAAAAGGTTTTCCAAAAATGAATATGTGACAGTCTATTTAGTTTTTAATGGTTATTTACTGATACACACACCTATAGATGCACATTCTATTGATCAGCCATGCATATAAAATTACATATACTAATTTGTAATTAAGAGCACTTAATAATCATGCTGTAATTTTTGGTGGATCAACAGTGTAGTCTGGCCATAGGAATACCATGGCGTTAAATTAAATCACCTCTATAGTTAATCCTTCATGAAGGTAAGTCTGTCCAAAGTGTCTTGCATTACACTTCAGGAGTCTTATCATTGGGCACCAGATCGCATGTTTACTTAGACCAAACAGAGGAACAGGGAGGAATGGAAAGGGTGAGGAAAACATAGAGGAAGAAATGGGGGTTGTGGAAACAGACATGCATTGGGAATAGAAAATAAGGGAGGATGAGGTTTATTTTTAGGCCTAGATAACATGAGAAAAAGGAGGCCTCACTCCTCTCTCTTCTTCTCTCCATCGTTTCATTTCCCACATTCCTCTTTGCCACGTGCAACAGACTCTCAGGATGGTTCTGTGCGCCCTGAATACCAATAAGAAAGAAGCAGCTGGATACTGGCAGGCTGACATTCTTCTGCCTTTGCCTGTCTGCAGAACTGAGATGAGACAAGGACAGGACACGCACACATGCACACTTCAGAGGACACAACAGGCAGGACAGACAATAAAGTGATAAGGACACTTTGATGCAAGTGACACTTGAACTTCGGAGCAATGAAGATGATGGATGATAGTCTTCACTGAACCTTTCAAAACAGCAGAGTGTGGTGTAGTGATCATCAGGTGGAAAACATTAATATAGTGATGCTTAACGTAGACAAATGGAAAGCTATAGTGCTTCACCGAATTACAAATAGGTCAAATGATAGCTTAATAGCTGCTATGATTTGATGTACAGCACTAAACGTCTTGGTAGTTTCATTCATAACAAAATGTGTCAAATCATGGACATTCAACCTCACGTCCTAATATATCCTGTCTTTTTTATGCCAGCTTTTCCACTGCCATACAAGGCTCTGCTGACATTACAAGCAAGAGAATATCAACAAATCAAATCAGTCCATTTCAAGAAATAGCGAGACCCTTCCCGCCATGTCCTAATGCATTGTTAAATCTTATCTTTTTCATATTTTGTCATATGCCCAGAATGGGCAGCAAGAAAGAAGAAGCAATGTTGCCAGTATACATGTCCTGTGTCCCTGAGACACTGTACATGGTGGAGCTTTATTGGGAGATGAGAAACACTGTTAATGATGTCCAGTCACTGATTCATACGCTTAGCAGAAAATAGATAAAGAATCTGAGTACAGTATGTTCTAAGTAAGACTGGTGGGAAATGCTATTTGATCCTTTAGCAGCAACAATCAGTAAAAGAGCATAAATGCTGCTTGAGACAAGGTACATTGGTGTTAGCAGCTAAATGCATTCAACAAGCAACTTAACACCAGCTAAAAAGCCTATTTCTGTTGACCCGTGGATCTAATTCTCACCTTGCTGCATAGATATAGAAGTGTAACTCAGAGTGTGCCAGCACACTGTGATAACACTGATGGGTGTAGTTACAGATGCAACAGACTTGAAGCTTTCAACCAGAGAGGGCATTGACATACTGCTTTCAGTCTGGTTTTCAGTTACTTTTTTAGTTTATTAAATATAAGTATAGTAAAGTAAACATTATGAAAACTGCTCACAAGCATTGGAATATAATTGTCAATTACCTGTTTGATCCTACCAATGTTCTAAAATCCAAAATTGTTCAATTCACAACAATGTTAATATAATTCTCACTTCATAATAACATAATCTTATTTGGTTTTGTATACCTGCCATGTAACTACCAGTATCACATTACTGTAGTGCAATAAAAAGCTCAACATTTCAAGTGAATGTTAAGCTAAAAAGCATAGAATACAATGAAAATATTAGTTTTGCTAAATACTTTGTTCTCATGTACGTATGGTACTTCAGTTAATTTACTTATGGTGGTTTTATATTGCAACTGTATTCATATATTTTAAGTAAAAACTGTTGGTGAAAAATTCTAGTTTTTATGCTAAACTCATCTTTTGAACTGCAGACTTTCATGGACTGAGCAGCGTCCTTTAAAGTGTGTGAATGTTTGCTCACTTACACACATGGACTAGCACCAAAATACAGAAACACACATGCACAGATAAACACACTCATGTTGTGTCATTTGGCTAGCTAGTAGTGTGCTGTACACATTGTTGATGTGTTAAGAGAAGAGAAGAGATAATCGCATTTGACAGACTGCTGATGCGGTTGTCATGGGGATGCCAACAGAACAGCCACCAGCTACCACTATGCAGAAACAAACCAATGGGGCAGAAGAAAGCACATTCTTGACAGCATCGTCCACAGTAATGTCATCTCTCAATTAGCAGATAAGACACTATTACTAGGAGTCAGTGTCTGAAAATCAAGATGAATCAAATAATGGTAACCAAGATAAGCAATGCTAATGTGTCTGGAAGAATGGTTTTGGTTTGCATAATGGCCATATTATGTCTGAAAAGTGCATGAATAGCATTGTTTAAAAAGCAAACTCCAGTTGTCAACATGTTAACCATCATAGTTTAGAGAATTAGCTAATTAGAATTTTTTAATTATGATTGAACATAAAGTATAGGAAAGGCTCATGGAAACAGTTTGGAGATATTGGTCATAAAACAAAACACTGAAGAAGTATTGTCCTCATGAAACCAGTGAAAGATTACAAAAGTGATTACAGTCCATCCTCTGAGGAACATAAATGTCTGTACAAAATTTCATAGTAATGCATACAATAGTCATTTAGATATTACAGTCTAGATAATAGTGAAAATAGTTTATTAGTATTGCAGCCTGATACTAAAGTAATTTAAATTCATATTTTTTCTCATTAATCTTATTATTTATTTTCATTAAAGAAAAAAAACTGTGTTATCAGGCTGCAATATAACCAAACATAACCTGCAACATAACCAAATTTAAAAATATGAATGGGGTCTGAATACTTTCTGAACCCACTTTATGAAAACAATATAGACTGCTTAGTGTTTGGTTTCCAATTACTTGACCAGCAAGCTATTTAAGAAACTCACCACTGCAGTAAACATTGTGTTTATGGCTGTAAGTCATTATTTTGCAACCTTTTAACAGTAAAAATATAGAAAGAGGCTGCAGCAGGTTGAGTCAAGATGGCGCCTGAGGTTTGTAGGCTAGGCTGCATTATGGATGGCTTTGCTTGCTAAGCTGAACTAATGGCATGAAGCCTCAGTAGGCTGCAGGTTGAAGCTGCTCAGCACACAACAACCTGCAGACTGAGGATATGTGTGTGTGTCTGTCAGCAACAGTTTCATTTGCGAAGTGAACATTTTCAGGCAATACTGTGTCTCTCCTTATCAAATAAAAATGCATGTCTCAAACATGAAAATGTACCCTTTGGAACACTTGCTGTTTGACTCTTATTATTTAGCTGGTATTGGATTTGCGTGATGGCACTCAGTCATGGCAGGCTAATCACTGAGACATGATTGCTTCAGGGAGACTGACTCCTCATTGTTCAGAGAAGCACCAAGCTGCAGGGGGACAATCAGGCCAACACTCTCAGTTACAGTTACAGTCAATTTGGATGGAAAATGCCACATCCAATGGTTGTTTGTTTAGAGAGAGTTCCCAATAAAGCTATGAGTCACAAGTGAATCATTTCACACAGGAGGAGAGATGACTGTGCTCCAGCAGGGTCTAAATACATTTCTCTCTATTTCTCTGAGGATAAAAGCTTACTGGAGTGGCATAGGCTAGGGGTTCAAAGACTTCAAAGAGAGTCGAGGGATGTGAGAGGAGGGGATAGGGAAACAGAGGTGGATGGATGCTTCATTGGTGAGGAACCAAACACTGGAGGCAGGGAGGAGAGAGTCAAAGTGAGCACACGTGTGTCAGGGTGAGTGCGAGAGAGACAAAGAGAGAAAGTTTGTGTGATATTGCCAGTATAGGAGAAACATCAAAGTCCTGGATCTGAACAAAAGAGGACATGGGAGAGCGAGGGGAGAGAGGGAAATAAAAGAGAAAGAAATAGAGCGGGCAAAGTGTGAACACCAGAGTGAGAGGCAGACAGTGAGGGAAACTGGGATAAAAAAGTCTTGGGACTGAGAAATGTTTTCACATGTCTAGACAGAGAGGGAGAGGCAGAGGCAGACACAGGGGGAGAGAAAAGTGAAAGGATGTTTTGCAGAAAAGACTATGTTTTTTCTTCAACCTGCCAAAGTACAGAGAAAAGAGCTAAAGTATGAAATACTCTGCAGAGAAGATAACAAGGTTTCTTACTTCTGTTTACTTTTGAAGACTCTTGACGTGCAAATATGATTTTAGCTGTGGCAATGATTTGAAGCTGCTGTGAAATATATATTTTTGAAGAACGGCATTCCTCCAATTAATTTGTCTTCATTTGGCAGAATGCCTCGTGGATGTTGTCAGATTTGAGAAGCACTCACATTTTCAAAAAAGTAAATTTTGCAATTATGCAAAATTAGCTGGCAGTGTCGTTGTTCATGTATCACATAATGGATCTGATGTCTAGTATTCCTCACAACCATAATTGTACTCACAGTTTTGTGTTCACATGTTAAGATGACTATGTTCACAGTGAATCTGAATAATTCTTACACAACAATAGAGGATGGATAAAGATATAAACAAGGTCAGAATAAGGACAGACAGTTTGGATTGATGTACACACACGTACATACACAGTGTGTGCTGAATGCAGAATAATACAGCAAAGCAAATAAAACTGTTACCTCTTGTTTTTTCTTTTTCTATTTAGTCCTAACTGCGTCCACCTTGAAACCATCACACTGGAGATGGCAGATTCATTCACAACTCTGGCTGGGGTTCTCCTGTAATTTTTTTCGCTAACTGTTTAGCGGGAGCTAAATGACCAGAGACCTGAGTCAGACTCTGTTTTAATGCCCAGGTTCCTTAGACCCTTATATAACCCTAACTGACAGGACTAAAGACTCCAGCAGATGAATACAGAGGGGAGAGCTTAAAGAAGACGGGCCTAAATATCTTTTCACTGTATGATGGAGCTGCCTAAACCATTACCCAGTGAACTCCATTATTAAATCATGTCACTGCAGAAGCTGCATTTGTGGAATAAGGTGACACAAAGCAACAACCTTTTTTATTTTATGGACCAAACTATTGTCTTTGGTGATTCCTGAATGCCTAAATGCTTAAATGAACCATGCTTTAAAGGAATAGTTTGTCACTTTGGGCATTACATTTGCTTTCTTAACAAAAGCAAGTATATTTCACCCATATCTGTCTGCTCATATAAAGCCAGAATCAGGAGACTGTTTGACTTAGCATACCGACAGCAGCAGGGACTAGCTTGGTGCTCCACAATGGTAACAAAATGCGGCTACCAGCACCTCCAAAGCTCACTAATTAACACATTCCATTCTCTATCATGTGTTACAGTACATATTAATTAGTGAACTTTAGAGATGCAGGCGGGTAGAATTAATTATATTGGAAAAGAGAGAGTTTGCCCGCTTGTTTGTTTGTTTGTTTCACTGATTCCAGTCTTTACGCTAAGCTAAGCTAAACTAACCATGTCCTGGGCCCAGATTCATTTGGACCAGGCACATGTGAGTATTTTCTTTTCTTGGGCCTCTATTTAATGCTCATCATGCAATGGAATACACATTCTTCCCAAAGTACTGAACTACTTACTTTGGGAGTAGTTGGAGCTCACTAGTTTCTTACAGGAATACCAAATTGGCTGAACTTTGACAGTGTTACAGATAAGTTCATTATGCATATTTTGTAGCTATGCAAACAGTTGCAGCGTGTCATTTTAATGGCTCTGGCACTTAGCCCAGGAACATTTATAGTTTCAACCAGAACAAGCTACAGCATATAAATGCATACTGTGGGTACGTCGATATTCAATACCACTAATTCTGACTAACTGCTAATCTATCAAGACCTATAGATTAGCAGAATGCCTCCAGTCACTTATAGTATTTGTGAAATGTGTTACTTGAACACTCTATTGTGATATGATGCAGCATGGCCTTGTGGATCAGTTTAGCCCTCAGTAGTATGATAAGATACCAAAACTATAGTACCATCGAACATAGAATTTGTCACCACTAGCAGCCCCTCTAATTGGTGTTTAGGTACTGATGTCAGAAAATACAAGTAAAATAGATTAGAACAAAGGTATAAATGCCAATTTTCCAAACTGTCTGCCAAACACCCACACTTTCCCTCAACACTGTGCAGAAAAGCACATGCATGTTTTCATACAGAGAAGAGAAATTGCCTGGCTGGCAAGCTGACATACAAAGAGCCATACTTCACACACAAAGATTTCTCTCTGATCTGGCAATTATAGATCATCCCACCTCACCCCCTCTTTCCCTCCTTCTCTTACTGATCTTCTGATTGCAGATTGAATGAGACAGGCAGTACAAGAACCCTTCAATCTAGCTCTTAACTGAGAAAAAGCTGCATGTATTCAGTTCCCTCTTCTTTATGACTCATGAACAATGTAGGACGGTTGGGAAATTGTGCTCATAGCGGGGCAGACTGGTATAGGGTAGATTTAACAAATGCAGATTAGGCCTACATTGAAAAATGCTCTGCAATGAAGGGATCTCTGCTGAATTGGTAGTAGTCCAAGCCAAGACTCTATTAATAATGGCTGCAGTTCTACATCATCTAACAATACTGTATTACTGTTGGGTTACAGTCGTACAGAGGAGAGTGAAAGTCTTGTTGCTGCAAAACGATCTCTTGTACACAACCATTTAATCAATTGACAAATCAATAGCATGCACTAATACCTTTGCCCTGTTTGTTATTTCTGTTTGTTCATTACTTCATTACTGAGTCAAATCTCAGTGCAACATCAGGTGTGAAGGACAGAGTTCCCAAACGCTGAAAACACCCAGAGAATGCTAACACAAACTATATAACACATAAAATGTACTTTTTGACATAAGTAGTGACCATTTTAGCTAACCTTGACATATCATTTAGCACTTGGTTACACAATGAATAGAATTTGCATTACATTACATTTTTTAAAACATACTGTATATTCATCCAGAACAAGGTAGTAATTTTATGTAAATGAAATGTCATAATATTAATACATTTCAGTTTTCATGCTAGTTTTATTTCTACTATGAAATTGCTATCTGACAATAATTACACTTGTTATCAATGTGAGGCTGTAGATTTCATTGTCTGACACTGGCCATGTGTGAGAACAACATAAATAACATGCACTCTATGCGTCTCGTATCATCCACAGAAAAACATAAGCTTCATGAGGGAAGAGATACATCTAAGATGCACAGTATTGACATTTGTGTAATGCACTAGAACGTAAAACATTATTCTTGCATGTCAACTAAGGATAACAATAACAATGTGACAGATTGTGCATGTGCTCAATAGGAAAACCAAAGCAGAAAAACAGTAAACATACAGTATAGGATTAATGGCCCTATACTGAGATAGAGCCAAACTGGCTGCTGAAAGAACAATTACTGGATGCTCATCAGTAGCACAGATGTAAATAACACTGGGCTGGTGCCCCAGTTGTCAGATACAACACCAAAGAGGATGATCAGACACCAATTGTTACAAAATACTGCATAAAAATGAAGCCTTAATATTCATTTTACGGTGTATGGTGTATGTCCAGAAATGTCTTTTCCTGAAATGAAGAAGCATTAACTGCTGTCTGCAGCTGCCATTATATCACTTTATTTTAGCATTTCGAGTCAAACAACTGGGGGAGGTGAACAGTTTTTCTCAAAATTTCAATCAAGAAATGCCTCAGTTTTTCTCCAGCACTACAGAAAGCTTGTAATGGAGAACAGTCACAACACTGTGCCATTTCCAAGGGGAAATGTCTCAGGGATATGAGAATAAGATAGGTATCTAGTAATGACAGATCTGCGTTTGGGAGGCTAGTAATCGTGTCCGCAACTCTGTTACATTGTTTTACTGTGTCTATCTATAGTCTGTGTCGAATCTGAAACATACCTACAGAGACAGAAACACAATGATGCATAAAACTGGCTGGTGTGAGATGTTCTCTTTTCATGCAGAGTGACTATGAACTTCACTAGAACTCTTTTAAGCTTGCATAAAAAATTTAGGACTCTCTTTTAGCAACATTTGCCCTACATACAGCATACACACATGCTCACACATGCATCACAGCATTATTTGTGATGCATAAAATCGCACATAGTACACTGGTACATTTGATGATATAAGCTTGACATGGTTCATGTGTGAGCAGTGAGACATCACAAGGCATTTTTTACACTAATTTACTTACTGAATCTATCCACTGAACACTATATTGGCATTTCTTGATTAACTGAATGAGGCCTGACAGTATGTCTCTTCCTTCTATTCATATAATTCATTCATGCATCCATCCATTAGCGATACGTCTTTGTCCTTTAAAGGGATGCAGCGGTACTGGAGCCAATCTCAGCTGACATTGGTGTGAGAGGTGGGCTACACTGTGGTTAGTTTGCTGGAAGTGAATTGCTAAATGTTACACGTGTAACTGTTCTGAATCATGTGTGTTTACATTATACAGTATGTGCATTCATTCAAGCAAGGTGCTTGTGTGCATATGTCCTTGAGGAAAATACATTTCTCTGTGCGCATCTCCACAGCAAGTCAACACCTTAGCTCAGCCATCCATTTTCATTAGGTTTTAATGACAGGACTGGAGGGGTGGATGGGTCAGAGAGACTGAGAGCAAAAGGATATAGTTGCTCCCAGTAGAAACACTATCCAACCACTATCTGCTGTCCGCAACTTTAAAACTTATTGTATTCATATTATATAATTCTTACAACTCTACACACTACCAGTATAATGTCAACTCTTGACTACATTTTAAAAGTATTTCCACCATGTATCCATGATATTTATGTACACAAGGTTTGAGTAGCAAAACAAGACATACAACTATGTTTTGCTCCTTCAGTCAAGGTGGGTTGCAACACCTCTGCCATGTCAGCTTGATCTAAAAAGCAGATGGGGAACCTGTTCATCCTGGTCATGTCCACATGTAAACAGACAGTGCTCTTCGAGTTGCTGTTTGAGTTAAACCCACTCCAGAAATGCAATTTCATCCTTGTTGCCGTAACCGTGTGCTTTCAAACTGCTGTGTATCTAGGTCAGGTAGTGCACAGAGGCAAGCTGTACATGATAATATGATCAAACAGCTCTTTAAGTCTAAAATCCTCCATTAGCCTCCCAATTTTAAACAAATAAAAAGCAGTATTTAGTGTAAGTCTGGTTGTTGAAGGTGAAAACTGCAAAATATACACATAATCATTTTCTAAATTGCATTCATGGTTCTATAGATTATTTGATCCAATCAATAGTAGAAGAAAGGAAAAGCCATCATGTGTAATTGAATAACTGGAAAAACCTCAAGTCAATATTTTATGCTCTTACTCAGGATGCAGCTAGTTTTCATGCCTTAGCATCCTTAATATTGTTTCATATTAAATTGTAATTAAATAAAATACATGATTTCCTCCACAGTCCCCATAAACAAGACTCACAAGAGATAGCAAAACCAGTGAAATTCATCCATCTCCATTGTCCTCTATATCTGGCCTACTTTAAGAGCAATCTAGTATCCAAAGCTTGTTGTCTCGCTTTGGGAAGATCCTGGAAATTGTGACTTAGAAAATAGCAAGCACTTCTTTCTGTTGCAGTCATAGCAACACTTCTAGCAAATCTTGTCCCACACTGGCAGTAATATTACCTAACACACTGTGAGTGCTATAAAAGACCATCAATCTATGATATCATGCTAAGTGTATCCTCTTCCTGGTGTGCAGAAGCTGTCGAAGATGAAATGGGAGCATTCGCTGAGGGGTGAAGAGAATGAAATGAAGAAATTCACTCAATGCTTGAGTCATCCACAAGTAAGATGAGAAAATGATCACTTCATTGGCGCATGTGAGTGAAGTAAAGCAACACATTTTCCATCAGGCAATGTTACAGTCGCAAGAAAAAGCAATCGCAGGTTTACTGGTTTTCTGCGTAACTTCGTCATGAAATGTGATCTAATCTTCACAAATATCAACAAACACAACATTTCTAAGCTGATAAAACATAAACACTCGTGAATTTACATGTCTTTACGGAGAACACCCACTGAACATATAGAGTTGTGGTAGAAGAAGTAATGGCAATGGTGTTTTAATAACTAAAAAACCTTTGGCGGCTGCAACCTCAAGGAACACTTCCTGTAGCTGTGGATGAGTTTCTGCTGCAATGTCCAGCAGAAACTTTGGACCATTCTTCCTTACAGACTAACTGCTTCAGCTGAAACTTAAAATGTCTGGTGTGAACAGCTCTCTAAAGGCATCAGAGCAGCCCAAAATCGTGACGCTCCCGCCACCATACTTCACTGTTGGGAGAGTGTTTTCATGTTGGTGCCCTTTTTACGCCATATGTAGTGCTGTGTGTTCTCTCCCCCCAAAAAAATGCTTCACACCACACTTGACATTTGCCAGAGACCATGTTGACACTCCACAGTGATCCTGGGAAAATGGACAATGACCCTAAACATCAAAGTAAATCTACTACAGAGTGGTTTTGGAACCTCAAACCTTTTGGGTTTGTCAGAGTCAGAGCTCAGACCTCCACCCAATAGAATTGCTATGAAATGACCTCAGTAGAGCTGTTCACACCAGACGTCTTAACAACATCCTTACAGGAAGCACTTGCTTGAGGTTATTGCTGCAAAAGTGCTTCAACCAGTTAATAAAACACTTTTCCACTATCACTCTGTATGTTTAACGGAAGATTATGACTGTTTGCCTTAATCAGCCTAGAAATAATGTTTGTTGATATGTGTGCATTAGTTAAAAAAAAATCAGACCACCAATTTATGCAGAAAATTAGGAAACTGCTAACAACGCCGTTACTTTTTGTTGCAACAGTACCTGTTGTTGCTCTGTCGTGATACTTAATCAATTTTAAGCTAGACTCCAACCACACTTTATTAAGGTATAATGAAATCTGAATTTTATGTGTGCCAAAATATAACACTTACAGGATGCTTTATATTGAAACAGATCAGGAAAAAAATATCACACAATGACAGTCACCAGGGAACAGAAGCCTCTCCTGGTGGCAGCAGATTTTCAAAATGGCTTATTTGTAGGTTAAACTTAAATGTAGCTGTTTTGTTCCCGGTAGAAGAAAACATAACAACCAAATCAATGCACATGCCTTTGTAAATCTATATTTCATACAACAGGTGGTAAAGGCTCTATATGAAACTATAATTGGACCTTAAGCATCTTAGTAAATAAATGTTATCTTCCCTATGGATAATTATTTCTTGAATCCATTTGAAGTTTGGAGCAGTACTGGATTAAGGTGTCTCAGCAGAGAGACATTTCACTCCCCTCCCTTTCTCTAATTCTCTAATGTAGTAACAGATTTAACAGTGAGGAAATACACCACTTCCAGTGTAATGAGCAATGATTTAAAAGCCTTTGGCTTCCTTTTGGTTACATTAATGTCAGTCAATTAAAGTCCAGCATATCATCAATAAAAGCTGATGGTTTAACTGGAAAATACATGCAAGCATGTTAGTGTGTTTCACTGCTCGTGTGTTAGAACGTGTGTAAGTGTGTAAGTATATGCTGAATCTGCATTGCATATCACTGATGTTTTGACAGAAAAAAAAACACACATTCTCTTCATCCTGTCACCAAACTGATGTAGCATTAAGAGCCTAAATCAACCATGGCACAAGAACACTGTCTTGCCATTAGGATTAGCAATTTGCATGGCACATCTCATCGTCAAGTAAATTAACGCAAGGGAAACACAAGCTCACGCTCACAAATACACACATGCACGTGCAGACTAAAAATAGCAGCTGCCTTACCTTTCGATACACTATCATGTTGGGGGACTCATCCGCTACCCCGTTGGTCCCCTGCCCACTGCTGTTGGTCTGTGCCATCATCAGTCAAGTAAATCTGCCACAGGAAATGTCAGGTGCTCCTGTTGTGGACAGAATGGATATTTTGGTCCATCAAAAGAACAATGAAACCTGAAGGTGTCATACCCCTACCTTGCCAGGCAAAAGAACAATTTACATAACTTTTAGCCTGAATGGTGGCTCAAAACATTTGACATTTCCACACGAAACTGATGTGCAGAGCTCCTATTCTACTACATTGTGATCACATTTCACAAGGTCTCACAAGGACATTTTTAAGAAACGGAGCTCAATATGCACAATGAATGGTTACTGGCAAAATGTGAATTCCAAGCCAATGGGATAAAAGTTCAACTTGAAAACCAATATTCCGTGTAGCTACCATGTAGGGCTGCTATTACTCTTTCTCAGATAGATTAATTATGTGCAAAAATCACTGTCTGAAGCTGTGATAACCTTTTAATGTTTGTTGACAATTAGACTGCAGCAATTTCGCTCGTCCTGCATGGCACCTATGATAGATGCATACTGATTGTAATAGCAAGATAAAGTGAGGTGAAGACCCGGGCACTGTCAATGGTAAATGCAGTAAAACACACTGTCCCCGGAGGAGGTAGGCTACTCTCCAATGCAGCTTAGACACCATTCTGGTATAGCAGCCATTGTCAAAACGTGCAAGACAGTGCAAATGTCACGGATACAGTGTGCACGTTACAGCTTAATCATTTCTATTCCCATTATGCCATCCACACGACATCCTTGGGAGGTTTACACTCAAACACTGAATAGCCTAAAGCGTGCAAACAGCGAAGTCATGTAACCTGCTCTTAACACGAGGCCGTTAGCTCTACTATACTGTTTTTCTTACCACAAGACACTGCCCGACCAAGCACCTTGGACAGCTACCGCAAACCGTCCGCGCCCGTCATCGTCTCTTCCTAATCACGGGTAGCGCGTAAATACACAGGCAACACAGCGACATCGGTCACCGGAGGAGAAGGGGAGGGGGGGCTCACCTGAAAAAACGCGCAGCCCGCTGTAGGACTCCTGAATCCTTGCAGAGGTGAAAGCGTGGTCCTTCGCCTTCAGTGTGTCAACTGGCAGACATAGGAATGCGAGGATTATTCATTGGCAATGTGAAGAGGCAGACATTCGGCGCAGACTTGGTGTGGCACAGCTATCTATCTCTATCTCTCCTCTTCTCTTCTCCAAGCGATGCTCAGAAGCACAGAGCGCGCCTCCTCGGAGCGGCGTGAACGCGCATCGATCTAGGACCAATCGCGTGTGAGGAATAATTTACAACCCGTTTTTGGAGACGTACAGATATTTCTGCTCTTCCAGCTCACATTGTACTGCTATGCCCTGTAGTGACATGTGGGTTCTGTTCGATAGGTCAGAACAGAACAGACAGCAGTGTCATTTTCTGAATGTGTAGCCTGTAACCAACTTAGCAGTTCAAAGTAACTAAATAGACAGCATTTACTCAGGTGCTACAGCTCTGAGGTACTAACACAACTTGAGTATTTTATTTTATTTATAATTATATATAATATATTTTTAAGTAATGAGTAATAATAATAAGTAATTAAGTGATTACTGCTAATTTTAGTAGTAAGGGATCTGAATGCTTCCTCCACCACTGTCCTTGATCCAGAATTAATGTGACGTGATATCACTTTGAAAAGTTAAGCACTATAAAACTTTACCTGATTTAATAAATTGACACAGTGCTGGTTTTCCATGAAAGGCAATAAGGTGCCAGCACCTATAGACTCTCTAGAATGAAATAAAAGGTTGCCCTCATCAGAGCAGTCCTGACATTTTGTGTCATACATGTTGGCTCACTAAGGCTTTGCATTAAGTAACAGTTTCAGATTTTTCTCGAAATGACCAGAAAATGTTGACATAATAATTAATATGAATATGCCAGAGTTGCTGTACCCAACCAAACCTTTTATAGTGTAGATGAATAAAGGAGGAACTGCAAATCCACAGATTAAGCAGACCTTGTAGTAGTCTGTAGTAACTGCTTTATGCATAAATGATAGCTTTAATGCTTTTAATTGTTTATTTATTTACAATAGTACTGCTATGCCAATTTATAATCATAATAAAGTACCAAGTGAGAATGCAATACATTTTACAGCTCCTCCATGTTTAAGCTGATATTTGCATTATTTATCTTACTTCCTTCTCTGCATGTCTATTTTTTAACTTGCAAATGGGTCACTGACAGACTGTGACATAGTTACTGTTCAAAATGATCAACATTCATACTAAATACAGAAAGATTGCATATGATAAGTTTATTTATAATTGCTTGGACAGTTCACTATGGTAAATTTACATTTTGATATTTTTTTTTTCAAAATTACTTTTGTCTAAAAGCGTTTCAGGAAATGTATTGGGTTCTGCTGTGGCAAACTAACACCACATTTGATACCACTACACACAAAAAGCTTTTAGATGTATGGCTGCTTAGTTTCCCATGGGTTTAGGTTATTTACAAGGATTGTTGTTGACATTTTCAATCATGAAAGTCAATCACTACAACATGCAGAGTCCCCAAGGGTCCATTTCCGGAGCCCTTATGTGTTGCATTTACTCCAAATCCTTTAAGCCTGAGAACTACTATGGAGTCACTTCGTGGATGCTACTGGATTACTGAAAACTAGAGCTGGAAATGCTGGTGTTATAATGGTTTCAGATCTGAGCTTCAGCAGCCACATCGAGGCAATAATTGCATCAGCCTACATCAGTCTACAAACAGCAACAATTAGAAGTTTAATGTCCACTGAAGATTTTAAGAAACTCATTCATGTCTTTATCTAATGTGGATGACTTCAGCAGTGGTCCTTTGTTTGGCGTTCCCAGCAGACCGCTAGACCCCAGCAAATCCACTGAGGATGCTGCTGCAAGAGTCATTCTTACACTCATCTTTACACTCACATCAAATACAGCTTTGATATGCTTGAACAATAAACCCAAATACCCCTTGGAGCTTTAGGAGGCAGTGAGCAAATGTCTCAAGTCAAACAACATGTGGGATTTAATGATTATGCTACACACAGAATAAACCAGCTTCCTGATAATCCTGAATGCACTGCAACTTTGAAAACGAAATTTAAAAAAAAAATTTTTATAGCATCCTGATCCTTCCTTGATTTTTTGGGGATGTTGAAACCATATAATACAGATAAAATTGCCCTACGTTGTTTTTAAATGTCAATGTTTCAGGTTTGTAATGATGCGGCCCACCACTTTGCCCTCACCCTTATCATTCTGAATGTCCCCTGATTACAGAACAACAATTGCTGCCATTATACACCAGAAAGAACATTTTCTTCAAGGCAATGTTAGGTCAGGTTACTGAGTATTTTACTGCATTGCTTTAATAAACTGAGCACCAAGATATCAACATCCCATTAGCGAAGGTTTGTCCAATTCAAGTCCCCTATGTTTCCCAAAGGTCAGACATCAGCTGTAACACTGATGTTAGGGCAAACAGAAGGACATTATCTCCACTGCTGTTATTAGACATAGACACAGACTCATATCCAAGCAATCCAGGGCACTGCTACAGACTAAAGGCTTTAAGGAAGATACCATATATGTCCGCACACCTCCAGGTATGATTTGTTCTTTGTTTTCTGTAATGTTGAAGTCAAATTGTTTAAGTAGATTCCGACAGACAAAAAAAACAACTGTCATAGCAAGTTGCAAAATGTTACTGAGAGGTGAGTAAGGGTTAATGTGATAGGATACAATGTGACATTTGAAGCCTAGATGTGCATCACTAACTGTGATGCATTGGCCTACAACATTGCATCACAGACCATTAGGTGCTTTTTTTTGCGCCTCTTCTTTTGCACACTTATTATGAAATGTACCCTATTTGTTGTTTACATTCACCGTTTCTTAACAGCGTGATTTTCAGAGAATAAATTGTGACGCTTTTTTCTGGTTCACGGTCCCTTTAAGTGGGTCGCTCGAAAACTCCAACACCCACAATGCACCGAGGCATTCTGCGTCGTCAAACAAAAACGCGGAAACAATCGACAAACTCCGTTTTTCAAAACAAATAACACCGAGTCGACATAAAGTGAGCGTAGTTGTAGCTGACAGCTGTCAAAGTTAGCACCGTAGCTTCTGTCCCCTCTGCTGAAACATCTGTTATGGCTTTGAAAAGAATACAGAAGGTAACTACGAGCGATATTCTTATTTTATTGAGGGTAGTAGAATAGGTTGTGTGTGTGCTTTAACGTTAGCGTTAGCTAGCACAGTTTAATAGCATGTTTGCGGACTTAGCTTAACGTGGTCTTTTATGATTTGTAATTAATTTTTACCCTCGGTAACATATTCACTAAGACAGTTTGTACTGCCAGCAAGTCCGTTATTGATGCCAATGGCGATGTCATTTTACAGAGGACTAATAATTAATCACTTACATCTGCTAACTTCCCTGTCAGCTAATGTTGACCTATAGCTTATCAAATAAGTTGTGTTTATGGCTACTTTTTAATATTTAAAGACTGTAACTTAAATATTCTGATGGGTATGGCACTACAACGCTCTTAAATTGTTTGTTTGATTGTTTGTTTGTGTGTGTACAGGAGTTAAATGATTTACAGAGAGACCCTCCAGCTTCATGTTCAGCTGGACCTGTAGGGGAAGACAGTAAGTGTGAAATTATTGTGTGTACAAACCAGTCATCTGACATTTTTTATTAATATATTTTATTAATCTTGTTAAAATCTAACGACAGTTAGTGGATAGATGCCTTAATACTAAATTAATGTCTTTGTTTCCTTTAGTGTTTCACTGGCAAGCTACCATCACAGGGCCGGTGAGTATTTTCCGGATTAGTTTGCTGGATTTTTTTTTAAGCCAAGCTGCTTCTGGATCTCTAGACAATAGTGTTTTATGTTGACTTTAGAGCCCTTTCTATTCTTTGTGGAGAGCACAGCCTGGCACACTCTAGTGCACTGTTGAAGTCCAACAATAGGAAAGGGGGAAATACCAAAATACCATGTCTTAGTTATGAAATAAAAATATACCTGCATGGTTGCTTTCTCCACAAGAGTCCAGTCGGTTACAATGAACATTAACTTGCTGTTTCAGAATGACAGTCCATATCATGGAGGAGTTTTCTTTCTTTCTGTCCATTTCCCGACTGACTATCCCTTTAAACCACCAAAGGTAAGATTATTTAAGCAATTTTGAAAAAGTATTTGTTTTGACACAATTCTACTCAAAAAATATATTTTTTTATATAAATGAGGCCACAACTATCATTAAAATATTTGAACCGATTTCCACAGGTTGCCTTTACAACGAAAATCTACCACCCAAACATAAACAGTAACGGTAGCATCTGCCTTGACATCTTGAGGTCACAGTGGTCACCTGCACTTACAGTGTCCAAAGGTAACAAACATTCACATGTTGCTCATACAGTATGGCACTGTGCATTACTGCACTATGATCTGGTTTGTAATTAACATTTACTTTGGCACAGTTTAACATACTACAAATGTAAAAGATGGGTAGGTGGGGAAAATATTTAAGACAGTAAGGTAGCGAAGCCCCTGTCACCAAGTCTGGATTCTTCTAAACCTTCCAAGAACATGAGTTACATAATATTTATGACT
>OMLM01014187.1:32562-50176 GCA_900302695.1 Helostoma temminkii | reverse complement strand
GAGGGTTGGGAGGGCACTGAATGAATAAAAATGACAAAACGGGTTGTTTCCTTTTTAAAAAAAAAAGAAAAAAAACAAATATGAATATACAGTCATATTATAAACTGTCATAGGAAATGTTTCAGAATCAGAATTATTTCTACCTATGCCATACAGTGTTTCAAGATAAATCTGGGACAATTGCATAGGAAAGTCTAGTTGTGGCTACGTAAAGTACATTTTGCAACACTTTAAAAATGAATCCAGTCTGTATGAAAAGCAAACATGCATCAGAACAACCAGTGTATAGTCGCATCAGTTGATTTTACAGCTGAATTCTGCTCTTCTCTGGCCTTTACTCAGTTGCCTCTTCCCACCGTCCCCCTCTCCCTCTTTTTCTCTCTTTCTTAGAGATCTTACCGAAACATGCTGATACAATTAAACAATTCTGTTCAACTTTGCTTACGCGTTGAATTCCTTCATCCTGGGCATGATCAAGCTTTCAGGAGCTGTAATATAATTGCGCTTCAGTCGGCAGAAAAACCTGTAATTCATTACTCAAGAAAATAAAACCAGGAGTCCTATTTCAATAGCCTGAGTGAAGCTGGAGTGCTGTGACCCATTTCTATGCTTCTGGAACTGTAAATGGGCTGAAATGAATACCTGTTTTTCTACATCCCTCAAAGCTCTTTTTCTTCAACTCTTTTCAAAGTGCAGATTTACATTCTGTCTGGTTTGCGGTTGCTATTTTAGAAATGTTTCTTTGGGGGGGCACCGCTGACTTATCCTGCACGCGTGCGCACTCACCACACTCACACAAATGCAGAAACACGCATACATGCACATCACCCAGCCCTTAACCACTCCCCCCAAGAGCTTTCAGTGTTTATCTTTGGAGAACCTCGGGTTTGGGTTTGTTGTTCTCTCTCCTCATTCAACATCAAGTACAATCTGCCTTTTCTCCACTTGCCCTGATTGGACTGAAAGCATTTTTATAAGAGTACATTTTCAGTCTAGTCCTGACTGTTGCTAGAATATTTTCCACTTGAACAAAAGATACAGGGTGGGATGACAAAGAAGGAGAGGTAATCACATTTTATTAGGGCAGACATTTAATAAAAGTAGTTAAGTGGATTATGTCAGTGTCCTTAGAGCTATTCTGTTATGCATGAACTACAGCTGATTGGCCAAATCAGAGATAACTAAGGTTGAGTAATCATGAAAAGTAATTGAGGAAATATGTTTCATTGCTAAAATCCTGCACAGATTCCACATGCCTTTTAAAGGAAATATGTACATGTTGTGATGAGTTTGAAATGTCATTGATTTCCCAATAGCATAATGTAATGTTTACAGTGAAAATTTTGGCCAGTTAGGAGAGACTGACTCCCTATGCTCCGCAGGGGATCTAACTCACTAGATACCAGGCACCAGGAATGTACAGCATTGTGTAATCACTTGGCAACATTCACACATGGGAGATGAAGCAGGAGATGATAACCCAAACATGTTGGCAACAACAGCTTGATGTGAGACGTCTGATTTGCTGGACTATGTGGTCCTAACACAAATCCTGCAAGGACATAATGGACTTTATGAAAAACAGTTTAGGCCATAAAACGTCACTATAAATGTAACTATGTTTCTACTTATTTCTACACTGTCTCATTCTTGTGACCTTGGGGTCAGTGAGTGTAGTTTCTCTGGCGGGAAGCAACATCTGGCAGTCAATGCATTTGTTTGATGGCACAGTTGCTTAGTAACCCTGCAGGAGTTTTGAGTACAGTCGGCTCAGCCCAGAAATATGCTGACAGGTGTTCAGTGTTTTGGATTTTAACAGTGTTTATCAAAGCATGAAAAGTGATGGTATTTGATAGTAGCATCACATTACAGTGAATTTAGACCCTTTCACTTTTTGCACACTTTATGGTGTGTTTAAATTTTTAATTGAAATATACACGCCCATCAATACATTTAATAATGCATAATGACAGTTTCCAATTTTTTGCACATATTTGAAATACATTAGTAAAAGTTTCTATAAAATGTATAAAATTCTACAAACATTTTTTTCACTTTGGTGTCAGACAGTTAGGGGGGGAAACAGAATTTTATCAATTTTAAAATGAAATGTGCAGCATAAGGTGTATAAAATACTGACTTTTCCAGAATTGCACTATGTAAGTGTATTTGTATTAGTGCACCCAAACAAATCCTATTTTAATGAAGAAGTAAAAAATGTCAGTTGCAGTCTATCTCAGGCACAGTGATCCATATTGTTGACAGTGAGACTAATATCAAAAAATAATTAAAATGCTAATATTGGTGCATCCTGGTATCCCCTCAAGCGTACGTGGGCAATTGAAATCCAGCTGTAAAATGACAGACTACCCCACTTACAATTACATTTACTATACAAAGCAATATTTACACAATGCAAATATATTCTGGATCTCTATGTCTAAAAATTTCAATAAACTGTATAAAAAATGTGGGGTTTGAATAGCAAGAGTAAAGTTATTCTTAAGAAGCAACAAGTACGATAATAAATAATCTAATGTGATAATAGCAAGCATTTTATCATAAATAGAGGATTTGGAGTTACAGGAATATTTGTCTCATAAAATATGACTATGCTCTCAGTTTTCTTTCAATAAAGATAAGAAAGTCAGGATTCTTACCAAGGCAGTGTTATTAAAAATCACAAAGTAGACAACCCCTTCTTCTTTAGTTTTACACCTCAGCAATTCTTATTTGTGTTGTTAAATCACTGTTGTCTTGGAGAAGCAGTTAAATTGTGTCTGAGGAACTGGAGTCTTTTGTTAAGATGCCAACTTGTGTTAAAGCATGCCAGAGCAGTTCACTGAGAAACAAAAGATTTGGCTTATGTCTGTTTTTCATTTAGATATCAACCGTTTTATTGTCAGACTTGCCAGCTGCAAGGCGATACACTTGTAGAAACATCCCATCTTTGATGTCAGGTCTTCAGGCTTGATTGATGAGAACTCCCCCCATGACTGAATGCTATTGACTGGACTGACTGCAGGGTTTCACACTTTACCTTTCAAAGTGGCCTTTTGGGTTTAAATTATGTGAGTAAGTCAAATTCTTCCTTTTCAGTTACATGCCACTAGTGGTAGTTTTTGATTAGGTTTCCACTGTGACATCTGGTGTTAAACTCAATTCCCAAATTAATGTAAACATTTTATCTCAAAAAAAGGCTTTTGCATTGAAACCTAAACAAAAGACATGTTGATTGCTAACATAATTTAATAATCAATTATCAATAATTTATTTACTAATACGAATTTATGTTAGTCAGGCCCGATGGCTTGCGACAGTAACTGTACAATACTGCAGTAATGTATGAATTTAATGAGCGTGGGGTTTACAAATGCGTTTGTTCCATGGCATGTTTTCATGTTTTGCTCCAGTTCCCTGAGGCCCTCTCATTAGCTCCATGTTGAATCAGCTGAAAACTGCTGTGCACACTGGAGGGAGGGACGTTGGAAAGCTGGTGTGAAAACCTCGTGCTGTCCTGCTTTTTTCATAAAATTTGGGAAATGTAGTTCTTTAGTTGTCGCTCTCTCAGCCAAGGTGGCTCATAAATCTGGTTTTAATAGTCCCTTACTTTGGTAAAAGCATGTGAGTCGACAGTGGACTGAGATGCCAAATTTTTCCTAGATTAGAGTTGGCATGAAATCCCACAGGAAATAGAAGTTTAATGCTCACACAGACTTTCCTGTGAATGTCCCAAGATTCACCTCAAGTTCTCCTGTGGAGAGGATTTTGTCTAAAGCAGTTCTGCAGTTTAGAGATCTATCTGGAGGCAGTCTTTTCTTTTTGTAATCCAAAAAAACTCATGTCTTCATTCAGAATGTTTGACGTGAAAAACTATGCTGGATAATGCTGGCACAGTGCAAATACTGGGGAAAAAGTTTTGGTGGTTATTGAATGGAAAAATCAGTGTAGATTTGTCAGCTCTAATTTGGCTTTTGTTAAATTCCTCGCTCTTAACTTCAATTTCTATTAGAAATGCATAGTATAAAACTGAAACTAACTAAAAATATTAGTGGAAAAATTTATGTTAAAAATGTCTTTTGATTTGATTTATTAGGGGCTGTGTCTCTATTGTTTGTTTGATTGTAGTGTATGGATGAAAGCCATAACTGTAGAAATCAATGCTGTTTACATTCCTTCAGTGTCAAAACAGTGGAATCTCCCAGAAAGTCAACCTCTCCACAAAATAATGGATACCAGACCCTCATCCATATGCCAGCGTCAAGTCCCCATGCCTTCCACTGCATTTTCTGTTTGTTAATTATACGCAGTGACAGTGATTAGATACATTAAATAATTATAAGGGGAGATTTAGAGGGTGTGGGTTTGATTAACTTTAGCCATAATGTTTACTTTGTCAAGTTAATTGACAAGATAACTGCTTTAAATTACTGTCACATTATTTGCTCAATATTTTCAAAAACACCAGAGGACAGAATTGATTGCACCACGTGATCGCCGGGCTCAGAACTCTCATCATTTTCGTCGTTGTGATGCCTTTCCAGTCCGCTTTGTTGGAGCAGAAGAGCACTGTATTATACTTGTATAACCTGGATAAGAAAAAAATAACAAGAACAAAAATAATTAGACCTTCTAGCACTTGAGAAACAAATGAAATGTCTGTTTGATGTAAATCAGAGCTCCTAAATCCTAAAAAAAATTTACTTTGACCAATGGATGTGCTCTTCAGTTGATCTGTCCTAAGCAAGGCCTGTAATTTAAATTCGGTTTTTGGTTGGTAGACAAAATAATAGGTTTCTTGGTTATCTAAGTAATGAGGCATAAACTATGCATTTTTGTGGTACAGTGTCTGTCAGTTCTTTGGGAATGTGAAAGACCTCTCTAGTCTACTTCTTCCATTGTCATGTCATGTTATGATGTTGGCACATCAGATCTACAAGCAAACTCGGCATTGTGAAGAAAAGAATGTGAATTTGTTGACCACCATATTTGAATTTGGTGGTTTCCTGTATTGACAAGGTTGCCAGTTAGCAGCTGCACCCTTGACTGCAACAAAATGGTTGATTAAGTATCCACAGCTTGTAGTCCTGAAACACTGCTGAATCAGTGGCTTGTAAAAGTTTAGTTTTGACTTAATTAGTCAATCATGTTTGGTGTATTTTCCATTTCACAAGTTCCTCTTCCTTTTCAAAACATGGTACCTACATTGCCCACGATGCAACTAGACTCAACGTTTCCGTTATTTTTAGCACGACATCCACAGATTTTGTTCATGTTCAGACAAGTAATTGCTGGAGGCAATTTATCAATGCACTGGTTGCACAAAAGCTTTATACAGCTTTTTAAAATATATGCAGTTGTACTCCTAGATTTGTAGAATTGACATTGTCCTCTAAAATGTGTCATGTTAGTCAAAGAAATGTGTTGATTTTATGAGCCGTTTCCGTGTAACTCATCTTATAATAAGCTGTGTAGTTCCAATGACCTCATTCATATTTGTCACAGTTTCTCTGGCTGTCGTACAGGAAAATGACATCCCCACTTTTAATCACACCTACAAAGCTTTCAGTAGGTCAGGGGAAAATACACCAATAAACACAACACATAACCTGCTATTCAAAGATCCAGGCTAATGCTTAGGTAATGAGGAAAGTTTGTTTGCTCTAAAGTAGCTACAGATGCCTGAAAAAAAAATTTTCCTTACAGCATTTAAGTAAAAAATGTTGTCATTCCTGTATTAACATAGGACGCAGAGGAGATTTAGGATAAATCATTCATAGTTTTAGATGGTTTTCTTATTTTAATATATCTCAGAGCTCATAGGGCATCCTCCTGTACCCCTACTGTCTCCCACGGCTGGTTGACACAGCACACATCTGCCAACAGGATGTTTTGCTCTCAACGCACGGCTCATGTTTTCACTCATGTTCCATATCAGATTTCTTTCAGCTCCCTGCACTCATGTGCCAAAAGTCCTGTTGCACTGTACGCATTACTGTTACTGCAACCAAACGCAAAAAAACCCATCTTTGTATGTGAATGTGCTTTGGAAACGGGAGATTGCATTCACTCTGTTTGTTGAGCTAGTATCAGAATTGAATGATCATATCAAGTTTACCTTCACACTCACGCATCCTGTAGCTACAGACTACACACACTTTTCGACACTAACGGCATACTCACAATTCAGACAATTTTGCTCTGTGGTTGATAAAACATATTTGTTGCATACATCAAGTTTATATAAGGCAATACAGTATGAGTTCACCCTCACAGCAAAGCAGATTACTGTTCTCTTCTTGCAAGTGAGAGATTTGTAACTGGCATTTTAATTGGTTTAGCATGTACCCTATTTATTTTTTTATCTGGCTCATTTATTTGCTGCTGCCAGAGTCTCAACTAAAAAGAAAGTAAAACCTTTACAAAGGAAAAGATACCAAAGCGAAACAGAGCAATGACCTGTTCTACGAGCCTGTTTTTTAGTCGACAAAGGGGGAAAAAACGTTCTTGGATTGGATCTTGCTGTACTCCTTTTTTGTTTGTCTTTGTTCTTACTGGAAACCCCTCCAGTAACACAGATAACATCAGGTCGTACTGAGTACTGAGCAGTTCTGTCAGGATTGTAACACAAAACTAGATGTACACACTTATTGTTATCAGCTTCAACCAAAAACATTTGTTTATGTTTGAATCCATCTCAGATTCCTTGATCATCTGCTAGAGCAGTATTTAGTGCTGGCTTCATTATTTGTCCTGTGAATGTCATAGAAAATGGCAAACTTAACATCCACAAGTTTCAAATTCCTCATAAAAGTCATTGTTTTAGGATGTGTCAAATGTGTCAATCAGTTCTGTTGAATTACTAAACTAGGAATCACTTTGTTCAGAATTTGTTTATAGTGAGTTATGACCTTTCTGTCTTCATTATTATCATTTTTATCTGTCATCAGACCTTCCATGCTATTTGGCTGCATGCCGAGTGCATCACTATAAGCATAAGCCACTTGGTAAACAGCTGTATCTTTAAACAAAGGTTGCAGACTCTCAGAGTAGCTGAACCCATCCAACAATTTATTATTTCCCCATCTGTGATAGTTTCCATCTGCTAATGTTAGTCTTTCATGGGAGTAACAACGGTAGAATTTTCTTTCACAGCCGTGTTTCCAAAGCAGGTAATGTGATTAAAACATTGACGTAATTGGGTATGTCAGAGCTCAGATTGGTAGCGTGCTTCTTTGCGTTACTTTGTGGGTGAAGTATTGACATGGACACTTAAATCAAAGCTGCACAGTAAATTATGAGGATAAGAATGAGAAAGATGATTGTTGGTAGTTGGAATATACAGTACGTCGCATTTCTGTGACCACTTCATGAAAACTGACAAAACTCTCATGATACTCTGGCCTTCAGATTCTTATGTACATTCTTCCTAAATTCTTTTTTTAAAATTTTTTTTATTCAAGCTAGGAAGTAGCTAGAGCTCATCTGTTATCGATGTAGTGGGGTGATGAGGTTTTGATGTACACAAATGACATCAGAAATTGACTTAGCTGTTGAGCCAAAGCAGACCAACCTCCATGTCTTCATAAACTGTGGCCTGGACTTGTTTACTGGGCAGCTTACGTAAGTACAAACATGTGTTAAATGCTCATGATGTTGGCTTTACTGCATTACCAAAGGCCATAATGTCAGGTCTGGTTGAAAATGAAATGGCTTTAGTGGGGCTTTCATTTTCTGTGTTTGTGCTTTGAAATGTGTTGATGGGGGAACTCAGCAATGTTTTTCACACCCGAGTTTCACATGGTGATGCACTCCAGACATTACAGAGCTTTTATGTGTTATTAAGATTTATGTTTAAATTCAATTGTATCTTAGCTTATCGTTTAGGTTTTACTCAAAGTTTTCCCATTGATATATGTATTTTTGTCAATTTAATTTTAGTGATACATTTTATACTTTTATCATTTAGTTATCATTAGTGAGAATAAAAATAAAAATATAGATATTGTTTTCTGTTCTCTTCCTGGATGAATATACTAACACTAATCTATAAAATATTTGCTGATTTCTTTAGTTTTCTTTGTAGCTTTAGTTTTCTAATTCACTGTGATGTTTTAGATTATTTGGATGTATATTATGTTAAAAACTAATCTGCCAATTCTTGTCTTTATTATTTATGTGGTCAATAAAATATCAGAAATTAGGGATAAAATTCCCTTCACAGATTAATTTGTTTTTTACTCCAAAACATAAAGGCACAGAATTAGACTGTCACTTAAGACAAATCAGCATGATTTTACAACTGAGAATCACAACTAGAGAATTGTTGACATTTTCCATTATAAACATAATTGATTACTGCTGATTAATGTTCTGTCAAACAACTAATTATCATTAACTGATTGTTTCAAGGTTGACTGATTATGTTCAACAAACCCTGATGTGTTCTTTCCAGAAATGAAAACTCTCTTTTAATTTCAAAATGGCTCATTTGATTATTCTGAAATAAGAGTTGTGTTCTTTGATTTTCTTTTAATCATACCATCATTTTCAGTGCCGCAAGGGCAGCATTTACGACTGAACTGTAAACCTTGTATCATCTCTGTGTTTGCTCCTGACCCAAATTTACACAGAGAGCAACAGATCCACCTTGAGAACGCTGGCTGAAATGCATCATTAAACTGTACTCCCAAATGACAGAGGAACCTGACACTCTCCTTGGAGAGTAGATATGTATTTTGCATCAACTGAGCTGCCACAGTGTGAAGGGACTAACAGATGTCTTAGATGTCTTATTTTGTTTACAGGTTGTTGACAAGTTTTAAATACTCTAATTCCCAAAGGCCAGAAGTGTACACTATGTGAACAGATGAATTCAGAAGTATGAAAAGTGCAAGAAGTGTAAATCTGACACCAGTTGACCCAAGTATAGCATGAAATATTCCATCAATGTCTACTGTAAAATGCCCACATGCTTTTACTGTATCCAACAATTTGTTACACAGAAACTGCATCCGATCTCCAGGATTATAGAACTTTTCTTGGAACATTTTATCCCATCCTTGCAAATAAGAGAGGCACTATAGATGTGCCAAAAGAAATGGAAATATACCATAAACACTGCACTTAGTCAAGATACTGTAACATTTCGAGGAGACCGGATAATCTGTGTGTGATTTGGCTGAGTTAAGGATACATTGTCTATTAAAAACTGAGTAGTTCTGTGTGGTTTTGTGATTTATTTTTCTTCTTCTCTGTCTCACTTTAGCTGCCTCTGAAGGGAGAGTCAACGGCGGGGAGGATTTCTTTCAGAAGGTGAGTGTGTAGTCTGCACTTGGATCATATTTGCTTTCTCTTTGGGGTTTTTCTAAGCCCACTGATCAGAACTTCTTTCATGGTGAAGGAGCAGGTGTCAGGTGCTCCTCTAGTCACTCATAATTACAAATCAAAACAAGTAATAACAAAGGGGCAACACTGACGTTGAATCTCTCCGGGACTCTCATCCCATGACACAGCTGACACAACACTTTGGGCCTTTCTTTCTTACATAATGTACTGACTATAATATACCAGATCATTTCCACAGTGTAAAATGAGAGGTTAACACAGGTTTAATCACACAGCACTGCCTCATTGACTTTTCTTTGACACTGGTTTTAATTAATGTTCTGAAGCTTCATTACACACAATAAAACAAGGATTTGCCTGAGTGGTCTTAAATAGTGGGATTATTAAGTCACATGTTCAGTCAAGTCAGTCAAGTGTGTGACCTTGTTGGGTTGTTACACTCTTACTGTTGAGTTTTAATTGTTCTTTTTATCAAGTAATGGTCTTCAATACAAGTTACAACTATAATAATTTGTGCATGTCCTATTACAGCTTAATGCCTGTAATAATTAAATTATCTCCAAACATTCATTAGTGACATTACAGTGCTTTTAGAACTACAGCTAATGCTGGTTGAGGATGGGTAATGCAAACTTTATAAAACACTGAATGATAGAAAAGGACCCCAAAAGGAACTTGTATACCAACATAGCAACATTGATATCACCAGTGATATTACGAAAGCATGTCCGTTTTTTATGATTGGACAGCCAATTTCCCAAAATAGACACAATGGGGTGGTTGAGTAGCCAAGATATTTGTGTTACAAAATTTTGTTGGTTTAGTATCAAAAGTCAAATAGTTTCACTGGACAGACAAGGACTTCTTTGAGAAATCATCTTTGTGTTGGCATTGGAAGTGGCAGCTCACCAGTTACAATAATCTTAAACATACTATTGTGGATAAAGTGCTTAAGATGTCGGTAGTGTGAAGATACTTTGGCTACTGAAAGTTCTGTGATATGCAGGAGGTGATGTAGAGGCTAAAAACCTGTGCCCACAAAGATAGCAAATACCATTAACTGAGTGTGACTGAATGTTCAATAAAGCATGCAGAGTGCAGTTAACATCAGTAAGTAAACCCTGGAATGAATAGCAGTGTTTTAGACACCTTTCTGCTAAAAACGCTAACATTACTATGTTTTCCTCTTATTGACACATCACACACTGTTACTTTTTAATAGAAGAAAGCAGGGTATTGAGAAGTACTGTGGAAAATTAGGAATTGGTAGTGATGGATTTGTGTAGCAAAAAATGAATCCAAGATACAGTATAAACTTCCTCATATAAACTTCACACCAAAGGGTTTTATTCAGACACAATGGGATATTTCTTTGAATTTTTAAACATTCTCTGTTTAGGATCATACAATATCGGTCATGTATCAAATTCTTATTTTACTTCTAGTTCATCTTGTCATCAGATGTAGAAAACACTAGCTTAATTTATGTTATTCTGTACAGTAAATCAAAACACACATTATTATGACACAGTTGCAACAAGACAAAGAATCCTGTTATCCAAAAGTAATCCTGACACGGTTCATTGGATTTGTTAAGCATAATTGAACACAAGTGCCTTGACTGGTCTCATTAGTAGGAAGACCAACCATTAACATTAGTTTAGTACACGTCCATTGAACTGGCAAGCAGATTATGTTGATACACCAGATTTGTTTAATTCAAACCCAAACTGCTGAGTGTGTGTATGTGGTGTTTGATTTCAGTATTGGCATAAATGACTTCATGTGTTCAAATGAATCAAGACAAGACTGATCAAATGACACTGAGAATGAAAACGGTTTAACCCGATGACTGGATTTTGACAGCTGTTATTAGAAGGTATCTCTAAATATGTGACTCTAAGTATCTCAAGTGGATTCGTTAATGTTTAAAATTCAGTTTGCTGAATACATTCGACGCCCTCTATAGTATGTTAATGAGCTGTAATGAAATAAGTGATGGACAGCGGTTTGTTTTAGCATTCCTCTTTTGTCTATTTTCCGTATTTGGTTTTGGACGTTAGGAAGCTGAGTTAAATGTCAAATGAGGCAATTTAACTGTCCCTGAAGCAGTTTTCAAAAACCAAGTAATGCAAACCAGGTGCCTTGAGATTCGCCTACTTGGAATTTTAACAAGGACTCTAGATAGCCTGTAGTTTTGCTATAACCATATAACGCCAATGTTTAAGATATCCAGGAGGTGTTATCCCACAAGGTATTTTATACAAAGTCTGATTGCTGTTGTACTGACTTGGTCATTCAAGGTTTTTAAAATCTCTGGCTCCAGTATTGTCACTGCTGGTTCAAAGAAACTGTGCTTACTAGAGGTTAAATTGTGAATCAGAAATGAGTATGCAGCTGTTTCGGTTGGCAGGCTGGCATGGAGCAGTAAAGGAGGAGTGCTGAAGTCATGTTTTTATTGTAGAATTTCCATCTGGATAACTCCATATAGTTTCCCTCTGATAGCGTGATCACTATACATGCCCAGTTAATGTCAGGAAAATAAACACTGAGTGTGACTGTGGAATGGCATTGTTGAAAGAGAATGGATGAGGTGTGTGAAATACCTTGAAGTTGATGAAAAGTGGAAACTCTTAGTTTGACTGTTTCCTGCTTTCTTCCCGTCCAGCACACCCATGTCTCACACACATTCAGTGAAACTAATAAACAAACTATATGCGCAGCACCTCCTCCTCCTCCTCCTCCTCACGCAAGGCATATGGCCATTTTTGATGCACACATTTTCACATAGTTTCCTGAGCAGTGAGAATGAGTTCTGCTCCTACCTAAAGCTACTTCAAATGGTCCACCCCCGTGCTCTCTCCCCAGGCCCAATTGCTGTGGTTGATGAAACTGTCTTACTCATTGTCTGCTGGACTTCCTTCAAGTTCACAGGAGCATTTTCTAACAGAGAACAAACAGCCCAACCTACTCATGTAGTCAGTGGAAACTTAAAGAGGATGGCAGACTTGTCTTTATTTTCTGTCTTTGTTTTGGTCTCTTATCTGTCTCCTGTTTTCCCTCCTGCTCTTGTCTCATTCCTCCTTTACCCTCCTGCTGTTTTATGTTATTTCATCAGTTCACTTTATTAAAACACTGATATGTCTTTATCAGTCTAGTATAGCCAGGGGATTTCACCACATATGACTTACTTTACTGTTTAACTGAGACTGTGCTAGTTCATAAGAGTTTGTACATTCGTTTTTTTTTCCACTTTTGAGGTTTCAAATCAGTGCACAGACAAAAAGCTTTCTGGAGAGCTGCACAGAAGTTGAGTTGTGAGACGGACGAGAGCCAAGATGCTCGGCTTGTTGAGCCGATAACTGTACCACAGAAGAGCTTTGAGTGGATCTGAGTTGAGAAATGCTTTTGAACCCCGAGCCAGTTCATCTTTAATCCCCCTTCCATCCCTCCTTCCCAGGAGCTGTGGTTCTGTAAATAATGCCAGGCGTAATATGTAAATGGCAGTGCAGCCAGATCTCAGGCCAGGCGTAATTCATTTCTCTTGGTTTATAGCATGAAGCTTTTTGTATTTCGCAGTGCTGACACATGGCAAATAGAAAACCTTGAGACTGCCAGGATGAAATATTTGGTTGGCATAAAACTTGATATGTTGAAATAACTAGGTCAGTATTAGTGGCATGAAAACAAAACATACAGTATAAACTGATGTTTGTGTTTTTACCAAGCAGATTATATTAATCGTATATCCACCCACAAAGACTTGATAGCTTCATGCATTTCAACAGCAGTGCTTCTGCAGAAGTGCCCTCCCTATAAAATGTGTTGTTCTTTCATAACCACACGTATATTGGTATTAGCCATGAGGTTAATGGGGCTACAGCTGCAAATTAGCACTTAGATTTTTAACATGAGCTCAGTTATGACTGTTGAGGCTCATGGGGATGCTTCAGTCAATGTTGTCAGCTTCTAGCTCTGCTGTTCTTTCGGTCAGTCTCTCTGCTCCCAACCCCCTTACACCCCCCAACAGCTTAGTGTTCCCTCACAAATATGCACATACACACACACGCATATTCCAGCTGAATCAACAGCTGCACCATTGCAGTGACAGCCAGGAAACATGCCACTGCCATGGTGATAGCTGCTATGCTATACATACACACAGTCGCATACACACCCATTCATGTGTGTTGAACACATGGGCTTTTTTTCGTAACAGCGCCCTAATGATATTCTGTTTGATTTCGCGAACAACTTTGCACACGTCTGCACACACCAACTGAAAACCTCCAAGAACCAATCATCATGTCGAGGCATGAAATTGATCAGAACTGTAGTTTTTATGTATTTATTCATTTCAGAAAGGGTGTGGAGGTAGAGAAGAAAGTGGAATTCTAAATGTATAGGTAACTTAATTTGTGAAAATATCTGGACCCATTTGAGAGTCGTGATTTGCTGGATCCTTCATAAAATAAACCCCATCCACCCTTTAAAATGGTGTGTGGTCTGTCAGAAATCAGTCCCATCTGCAAGACGCTGCCAAGAACAGCAAGGCTGGACAGGAAACAGGTCTGCCTGAACAAGGACCTTTTTATAGAAAAAGGCATACACCGAAAAACCTCATAATTTTAGGAGAGTGTAATTAGTTATATGATGCTATCGGCCTGGTGTTACTTTTGTCATTTTTATCGTACGTTTTTTTTTTGTTTTTTTTTAACTGTGTTTAGTGTTATAGTGTTACATTACATTCTATTATGTTTTTAAATAGAAAAGGGCATTTCAGCTGTCATTCTGCACTCTTTAAGGGGTAACTTTGGCAATTTCCCTAAGTCCCATATATAAACTAAATCAACAATGCTACACAGATGATGTTTGTCAGTCTGCAACCTGGACTTGCATGTTTGTCTGTGCAGTGTCCAAAACTGATTTTATTAAAAAAAAAAATTTTTTTAAGTAATCAGATAGAAATACACGTTTATTCATTACAAAATGCTTGGTTGAAATATTATTTAAAACATCATCTCAAAGGTTCTGCATCCCCATTCTCGCTTACTTGTGTGACTTGGTTCAGCCCACTGTTCATCCATCCACATCAGCCGATTGTGTCTGGCTGATGTGTTTTTAATCATTCTTGGACAACAGAAGTTCAGAGCACAGACGGCTAAACTAATCCAGGTTGCAGACTGACAAGAGGGAATTCACTGTTGATTTTGGTGTCTGTATGGGATTGTTTATAATAACCAAAATTATCCTCTATGGCATTTTTTATGGAATTCACAAGCAGCCATTTGACAAACGCTCCCACATTGCCACTGTAACTTCAGTGTTGCAGTGTTGGATTTCTTTCATTTGTGGATTTCAGCTGAACTGCTCCTTGACAGAATCCAGATACACATGCTGTTGTCTCAGGAGGCAGATTTTAAGAACAAAAGACAAAAAATAGGAAAGTAAGGCAAAAATAAAGGAATTTCTCCAAATCACTGTGAACACAATGTTCTTTAATGTTTGTAGTAAATGCAGCTGGTATGAGCATGTGACAAAAGTTGATGAAGAAAGTGTTTGCCTTTAGCTGCTGGAATATTTGTGATTTATCATTTCTCACAGTGTGTCATGTTGTGGATTAGAGTTTCTTGCCTTGGGCTAGTATAACACCCAGTAACAGACAACTCATCAGATTTTGGGTTCAGGCCTAAAGAAAAAAACATTCTCAGTGAATAATCTAATAATATTATTCCAGCACTTCTGATAACATTGCACAGATGAGGGGCAGGAAGGTTTCCAGTCACAGGGCAACAGTGTGAGATCATTAGCACTAAAACTGAGTTTAGCATGTAACAGTTTTAGTGAGTTTAATGATACCATGGACAAATTCCTCACAAAAATAGCTGAGTGAGATTAATTAAAAGGAATTTTGCTTTGTTTTCATTGCACAAAATAATAAAAAAAATATTTTGTTTCTATGATTCACTCAGAAGAAGTTTGGAAAAACTCGTACAACTAAGCTGTTTCTTTGCCTTTTGATAATTATTGGAGTATTGATTATGCCCACAGACACGTAACTCTGGCTAAGAACATAAGAGGTCAAAAGAGGAATGTAATAAAACATCAGTAAAGACTTTTCTGTTGTACAAATGTCTTGAAAAGATTTTATTGGCTTTATTTAGTGGCTTATTTTTTGTTTTTAATTTTGTGCTTAAAAAATATCTTTTACAGCTGGTTTTGATAAATGAAATGACAATAAAATATTATTTCAATTTTATGTTGGCAGAATAGTGACAGAGGCATCCCATTCTGTTGTTCAGCAAACAATAGAATGGGATGCTGTGTTGTCTGTCCATTTTTATTGTGATGAAAAAAAAAATCATTGAAGCCTGACAGAGCTTAGAGTATAGAGCTGCACAGCAAAAGAGAAAAGCTCTGTTTTACAGGTGTGTGTGAGAGAGGCTGGCAGTGGACAAGGTGTCAGAATTAGTTAAGGATGCCCGACAGACATACAGAGCATATGCAGAAATTTTAGCACTTCCCTTTTCGATTAGTACTCTACTTTCCCAAGGAATACAAGCTGTTATTTCGGAATTTTCTGGAAGGCAAATGGGCCTTAATGCACCCTCTCTATTGCTTAACACACTGGACCACCAAAATATTTAAAGGGGCTCTGGTACTCAAGCAATTGGGTTTAAGCAGTGTTCGGGTTCTTGATCACGTGGCTTTGAGAACTTGGAGAAATTCATATCTTCTCCACCCTGAAAACACAAACCCCTGGAAAGTATTAAAACAAACAACAGACCGCAGGACCTTTGTGAAAACAACTGTAGTGCACATTGAGGACAGAGCCACCAGGAGAGAACATTTCAGCTTCTCATTTTTAGGAAGGTTTGACAGTTTTTCACCTTGTTTGTTTTTTTCCCACTAACATCAACCACTCGTCATGGTGGGCAGTTCTCTAGGGATTTGTTTATGGATTTGTTGCCAGAAAGTCCATCTAGGTGAGCTTCTTTGTGGTTGAAAAGAGGAGTGGATTTACTCTTATTGGAAAACTGACAGCATATTGACCAGTCCCGTACTTTTATTGTACTGCCAGCAGTGTGTTGCGATGACTAGACCTGTCACATAGATTGCTCTTGGCATTTTTCTCATCTTTCAAAGCCAAATGTACTTAAAATGTTTTTACTTTTTTTTGTTTTCCTTTGGTGGTGGTGGAGAGGATTTGGGTGTTGAGCAGAAATGAAGCAGTGTCTGGAAACATCATATAAGCTTATATCACCAGACAGGTTTAAACTGGACTCAGTCACAACCTCTTTGCCTTCTGCAGGTTCTGTAACCTATGAAGATGTTTTTACATTTTAAAGTTGTGTCCTACTTTTCGTGGTTCAAGAGTTTTTTTTTTGTTGTTTTTTTTTTATGCTAAATGCTAATATATTTTCTCAAATTAATAAAATGAATGTTTACTGAAAAGAACCGCTGAAGAATTGTCCCCACCTTAAGCCAAACCACATTAATACAGTGAAACTAATCTAAAAAGGTCATACATAACAGTGGCGAATGGAAACTAGTTTTTTATAACCAAAAGTGGTATTAAAGTATTAAATAATCAGTAAACAGGCTGATCATTTGCTATTTTTCGGGCACTTCAAAGCGTCCTGCTACAACACTATATAATGACTGTTAAGGTTACAGAATACAGTACCAAGATTGTGTTGTGTTGTTGTTCTTTGCTGTTGAAACCACAGTATATTCACATACTTGTATCTAATATATGCTAATGTCAGCTGTCTTTCTGCTTCTCTCTGTTCCAGATCATGGATGAAACCCAAACGCAGATAGCCTGGCCATCCAAACTTAAAATCGGAGCTAAGTCCAAAAAAGGTGACTGTTCCTTACTTCTCATGTTTACTTCTTACATTAGATGTCGGTACTGTTTCCATTGCTTTTGCCTAGTGTGCCTCGAGTGCTGGTGTTGGTGAATGGTGGGCCCACAGAATATATGAATATGATTTCTTCGATGTATCAAATGAAAGTCCATAACCTCCACCTTCAGCAAATTAGTTTTAATGATTACATTTAAACAAACTACTTCAATACATTTAAATATATATCTGACAGAAATTAAATATAGAAACTAACTATAAGTCAATTTTGTTTTAACCAGAAATGTGGTGGTGTTGTTATCAAGAAAGACTTTCCGGAGAATAACAAGTGCTCATTGTTATGCATTCGTTATTAAGTTAATTGAGAAGTTTGAGAAGATGAAAGCTTTCATGTTTTC
>OMLM01014187.1:4295-32542 GCA_900302695.1 Helostoma temminkii | reverse complement strand
GTTTTCCATTCCTCACAAGCCAGTAACTTCATCTGCACTGAGGAATTTGTTATTATGTGTGTAGGTGGAGGAGTGGGAGTTGCTTGTATTGAAGCAAACGCATTTATTGGCCAAGTTGTTCCAGCACTCTGTTACCAATAAAAGATTACCACGGTTATTTAAAGCTCTTCCGGGAGGGGTGAGGCAGGGTTTGGGAGAACAGGGGTGAGGAGTAGGTGTAGTTTTGCCCACTTTGTTGTCCTCAGGAGAATTGCCAGTGTGCGTCTTCAAGCCAGATGTGGAATCCAGTGACATTATGTAACTTCCCCTCTCACTCTGTGCAGATCATAGTTGATGGGATGTTACATCAGAATCTTTAACATTTTTCTTTCTGGGTACTTAATCAACTGTAATTCCTGGCAATCCATTCACATCCAACCATCCATTCACCCCAAGTCTTCGTTCATTCACAAAACCTTTATCCAGCACCACATGGGAATAATATTGTGTGTTCAGAATGAGAATATACAGAAATATAAATTCTGACCCATGAATTGTAGAGTGTCAGATTTTTTTAAACCAAGAGGAGAAGAATGTTCGATAATAACAACCTGGGCTCATGGGATTGAGTGGCGACTAGAAGGAGAAATTGGGAATATTCTACATTATTGAGTCAACAGGGTTAAATAAAGTTTTTGACAACTGAAGATGTTTCACCTAGAGGTTAAAACCACTCAAGACACCACCTGCCTTAAAGTAGCCGATGACTTATTTTATTATTTTCAGGTATGCTAATGTAAAGTTGTACTCTTCAAGAGTGTTAATTTGCCTTGTTTTGTTTTTTTTCCTTTAATTTTCCTGGAATTCGCATTGTTTTTCTCTTGCAGTCTGGAATTGGTTACACTCGGCAGGATAGCGGCAGATGTGAGGAGATTTGTATGTTTGTAACCTCTCCCCGTAGAGGGCCACACTCCATCAAAATGCCAGCTCCTCTGTTTCATTATCACCTGCAGCTAGATACCACTGCAACCTGCATAAGTGTGATAAGGCCAGTTGTTAGCCTCCAGGTTGAGCCGTTATCAGCACACTGTCAGTGATTAAATACTGTAGCTTGCGGCTTCAGAACAGTACGACAGGGTGGTCAATAATGTTTGCCAGTCTTTGTTGTAATTCTTAAAGAGTGATGTTTGCTTTGTTTTTATGTGATAAATATCTTAATACTATTCCTGTTTGCCAATTGTGTTTCAGTGTTTCTACAGATGTTTTGAATGTGAAACGCAGAGCCAAAAGGATTTAATTCCCTTCATTTGTGTGGTATTTTCAACTGTAGTCCGTAGCTGGAAAAATGCTTTAGCTTTGCCAGTAGAGAGCTCACAGTCAGAGAGGCTAACTTTGTAAAATCTGTGCAACTGAAAACGCTGACTTTTTACAGCTGTAAGTTCACCTTTGTTTGTGTTTTGTTTTCATAGGCTTTTCATGAGCCAAATTAAAGCTTAAGGTGTTCACTTTTTATTCCACAATCAATCATGTGAAAAGAGCATGCAGCACACTCGACTTCAAAAATGCGGGGGTGTTCTACATCACGACTGCAGCTCTCATTTAGACTGGCTAATGTTTGCCAGATGTGCTGTGCAGGTTAAACACTGGAAGAACCATACTCCCTCTAATGGTCACAGTGGATGCCACAGGAGGAAGTTGATATAATGCTATTGTTCACAGAAACAGCTGTATGACGGGAAAATGTCCTCGAGCCAGTTCTGAGACTGCAATGTCTCTAACCACTCGTTCTGCTCTTTATCCTGTATTCTCCTTTGTTTTGTTTTCCTCTCTCAGACTGCAGCTCGACTTGAATTCAGTTCTTACCTCTATACCTTCAAAGACCTGCAGTCACTCCCTCATGTGATGTATTGTTTCCTGAAGTGTATGCTGAGGTTGCCTGCCCCTTGTGAGACTAACAAGATCAGTGCTTGTTTACTTGCACTCTTTGGTTCTCAAAGTTAAACAGTGAGTTTCAGACACAATGAGTCAGAGTGTCCTCCGCTCTAGCCAGCCGATGCTGCTTTCTACACAATGTTGAGATCATACTTTGCAGCTCTGTAGAGAACTTGTTAGTTTGGCTTTTGTGAGTTGGTGTTGGTAGTTAAACGTCATTAAAAACATATTTGATATATTGGGTGCTTCCCTTGCTGCTCTGACCATTCCCATTTCTGCACTGTTAAGGATTTTTCTCACACAAATGCCTTAAAAGTCTAACGCAATGTAAGGTTCCCTGAGCTCCTTGTGACTTTGTAACAATAAATTTAAATCAGTGGGTTCTTTCTGAAGGCTGTACTGTAAATCTGAGATTGTGTAAGTACATGTGTACATTGGGAGGGGTATTCCTGGAAGGGGGCTTATTGGGACTTCCTGCCGCTCAGTACAGTTAACACGGGGGCGATAGACTGTGGCTGCATAGTATGTGTGCGCACATTTGAATTTGTGTATGTTCATGTGTTTTCATATTGGCTGTTCTCTAGGGGTCCGGCGCGCAGCAGAACCAGATGTACAGACAGGCATGAGCTTTGAATGGTTTTGGTATGCCCTGTTTGGTTATTTTAACTGAAGTATTTAGAGGCTGTGGAGGCCTGTGGAAGCAAAGTTTACTTGAGCTATTAGGACCTGAATTGCGTCATTTTCTGCGTGTTCACTCTGTGTATTTACACGGAATATTAGGATGTTGCAGTTTATCTTCTTGGTTGATATCGCGTCATTTACTGAATTTGAGGAGACTGTGTTGGTGTTGTGTGTGTGACAACTGATGCAGAGCACACACACGCTCACACACACTGACTCCTGTGCAGAGAAGTCTTCGAGAAAGAAGTTGAAAAATTGGTTGTGTGTTTTTGCAGTGACAGTGACAGAATGAGGTTCAGGATATACATCACATCACTGTCGCTGTCTTCTGTTGTTATCTTCAGCTCAGAGTGTTTCAATGGGCTCTGCTGATTGATGGATTGTCTGAGTATAATTCTACAAGGCTCCACTACCCTCTCCCCCTCCTCGTGTGGTGCGGTTGCCTGCCGACTGAAATGAGACTCGGCAGATATCAAAGCACCAATTACTGTCGCAGAGCTCTTCTCTGGTGCACTATAATTTGTTGACAAATGCAGACTGCTGTGTCATGTTTGGTTAAATGGGTTTAACTTGTGTCCCACTTTCACATTTTATCTCTGTCCTTCATAGGAACTGACCCATTCCCACACACACATACTGATCATACACAGACACTAACGACGTGCTCCATCTCGCACACTTTTTGATATCTCTTTTTTTTCCATGTCATTTCTTTTAGATCCACACATCAAGGTGTGCGGGAAGAGGGAGAATGTGAGGGAAGCTAAAGACAGAATTATGTCTGTCCTTGACACCAAGGTACAGTAAACCTCTTTGTCGGTGAAAATAGATTTCATCTTTGTGTGTAATTCTCTCCTTGCCTCCTCTTTGTCTCTCTCACTTTCTCACCCTCTCCTGGATCTTTGGACCAAATGTATTTCACATCAGCTCTCCTGCTGTCCAAGAGACAGATTGCACACAGCAGTGTGATACAACTTGGCAGTAATCGAGCTAGATGCGCACATACCGAGTTTGTCATGGATTGCAGTGTGTACATGCAGGCTTCATTACCATGGCAACATAAGACATCACCTACCTGGGCGACTGCACCATAGCACCCCCTGGGGGCAGTCAATCATCCATGCACTTTAAACAGCTCCACACAAAGGATGAACACATGATCTCATTTTACTGTAGAATTTCACGTGGTTTTTTGATAATTTGGCTCTTTTTGATGTACTGCATATTTTGTTGCTCATTTGCTTCTCTTTAAGTGACTGCACCATGTGTAAGTATTTAAATGAGTGGAACTTGTACATATTGTGACTATTTAGATGGAATAAAGGAGACAGATGCTGAACTGGATTCTCATTTGTTGAAACATTTTAAAATGACACATAGTCATAAAACATCTGAAGGCACATTTGATGTGATTGGTGACAGCTGTTGTATAGTGAGTTTTGTAAACTGTAAGACTTTAGAAAGTTTAATATTTGTACAAGCATTTTATATTTGATAGTAGCACCTTTCACACATCCTGTCATAGCGTGCACTTTTTCCTTGTATCATGCTTCATATATAAATGTGTTATAAATCATAATTCCACCGCAACTCTTTCTTTTCTGCACATTAGAGTAACAGGGTAACTCTGAAGATGGACGTTTCCCATACAGAGCATTCCCATGTCATCGGAAAAGGCGGCAACAACATCAAGAGAGTGATGGAGGAGACGGGGTGCCACATCCATTTTCCAGACTCTAACAGGAACAACCAGGCAGAGAAAAGCAACCAGGTTTGTGGTGTGCAACATAGATTTACACTGTGCAGTCATGCTGAGACTTAATGGATGGATGATTGAACGAGCTATTAACTGCTGGTTGATCAAAGAGTTTGGCTCATCAGATACTGAACGTTGCTTTAATCTCCATGATTATGTTTGAGTATAATAGTATATTATGGTGCAGTATTTACCATCATCAAACCCCCAACAAATGTTTCTCTTCAGGAGTAGGTTTTCTTGAACATTTTTGATCTGTGTATATACTAATAGTCATAGATCTCAGACTGGGCAGCCTGCAGAGACTGTTTTGATTGGCCAACCCCGAGGAAGCTGGTGTATTTTGCCTGGACTCAGCAGAAGAGCTGTAGGATTCTGCTGTAATTATCATTAAAATGTAGTATGCAGAGTTCAGGAGAGCACACTGCATGGCACGCCATTAGATACTGAGTGCAGACAATTATCTTTCAATTTTTCCAAGGTGCGTTTCACTGATTTAAACTTATCTCTGTGGGTTTTAGTTATTGTGCAAAATGCCCATCTTTAAACCTCTCAATACTCCATTTCAGACAGTCATACCCTGATGATGCAAGTTTAGGCTGATAAGTAGCAAGAGTCTTTGAGCTGTAGAGCATATTCACAAGTGCAGAGATCTTGATAAGCAAATATAAACAAAAGTGAAACTCAATGAAGCAATTACTTACCTTTCATTCTCACTGGAGCTGGTAAGATTTGGGATATTGTCAAAGCAAGACAAATGTTTACTGACATGATGCTGAACCATCAATGCTATCTGCACCTACACAAGGCTAAGTGCTATTGTGTGGAAGTAATGCATGTATATATGTATGAATATTTAGCCCTATGCAGTAACTTTGTGTTTTTATTTCACTGTGAAAGAGAACAGAATAAGAAAAGCCTAATGAGACCATTTGTCACCTTTTTAATTTCTATGGAAAGGAACTTAATTTGGGCTCTCATATTCATAAAGTCCAGTTGCTTGGACAATGTAAGTCACATTTCCAATCACAAAGTTAGATCTATGGTATTAGAAATGATGTATTTCAAGAATATAAAACAAACTAATAATTGGGTTTCAAGTTTAAAAGAGGGCTCTTACTATATATAATAATTAATAATCTGAGACATTGTCTTGGATTCTGTTAGAACTGGCTGACTGATTTATATTGTACTTTGTACTGTGAACAGGTGTCCATTGCGGGGCAGCCAGGAGGGGTAGAGGCAGCCCGGGTAAAAATAAGGGTAAGTTGGAACACAGGCATATTTTTATATTATTCTTATAAGGATACTCAAAAAAAGTACAGTAAGTTTACAGTTTTGATGTAGTGCCCTAAACCTAACATTTACAATTATTAGAAACTTTTCTAACCTCTTGTTTCATGCTCAGTATTTACCAAACAATCTGTATGGACGCCTCCGCCTCACACAACCATGCTGATATTCATAGCGGGCATGTGGATTAGCTGTAGAGATTATGGTGCACCTCAATGTTCTCCAGTGTCCATAGGCTTTCACGCTTTAGGGTAGAATTGATTTCTCATTCAGATTTTGTGTATTTTTTGTTTTAAAGTTTGATGGAAAAATAATAAAGCAGTGGGAGTGATTCTGCATAGCTGCACTGCAAGCAAACAAAAAATGCTACACTTAACAAATGTGTGTTGTTGTTAGCCTCTTTCTATAGTCCAGATTTGGCAACCAAACATATATTGTATGAATTTCAGTCTATGAGGTCAGAACACTTCCATCTATGCTCACTCATTAACAACTACCCTCACTAACTCCCTCAAGGTATTGTGCTAGTCTGTTAGTCTACTGATTTGCTCCCAGTTGTGTCACTCAGATGAGTGGAAGAGTTGCAGGGTTACAGTAGGAAGTTTTGCACAGTTTCAGCCCTTTGTCTAACCCACAAGCTCCATTCCTAACTCATTCCCAGACCACTTCCCTTGAACAATTGTAAAATGAAAGCACCATCCTCAGCCCCTTCAGCAGGCCCATCTCTAGACCATTTCCTATCTTATCCATCTTCTGTTTCAGTCTGACTGGAAGCCCAACCTCCAGCCTCAGAATTGTGGGCGGAGGACCTCTGTGCTCGTGTGAACCGTTATATCCCTGAACTTTTGCTATATTTCAAAACTGAAGGATTTGTCTACAATGAGCTTGTTCCTCTACTGTGGACTGACCAAAACTTCCAAGGCTGTGTGTGCATGTGAGAATGAATGAGTGTGTGTGGAGAAAAAGAGAAGGTCGTGCTGAATATTTGTGTAATGTTTGTTGGCAAATGTTGGCCTGAATGCATACCAGTACTTCTCCTTGCTTAATGGTTGTTTTCATATGCAGCAAGCCATAACCCAATTCATCTACTTTTTAGCTATGAGTGTAAAAAAAATATTAAAGTGTTGTACCAGTGTTGTAGGGGTTTGTAATATAAAGTGTGGAGAATCATAAGGATTATTCTGGGCTCCTAAGATAAATAGGGTGGAAAATCAGCTTGGCTTCTGTTGTCCTGGTGCTCCTCATTCTGTGATACCCAAATACTCTGCATGCTGTTCCAGAAAATCCTCAAAACTAGACAGTGATGTAATTTTAATGTCACTTGAAGTAGTAATAACTAGAGTATTTCTCTACTAGTAAAATATATGTGCTGTAGGATAATTGAAGTATTTCTTCGTAAATGTTCAGTCAATCGCTGTATTGGAATGCATCCCATTATTTTCAAATAGGAGGAGGTAAATTTAAAACAAAACTACATGTGTCATTAATGAACCTTCACTTTAACAAACAAAACTTATATTTGTTTTGTTTTGTTTTAAAAGAATAGTTTGACATTGTGGGAATTAGCTTGTTGATTGGTACCATTCTCTTCTTTTACATCTATTTAATAAGAGCCAGGAGACAGCTCAGCATAAAAACAAGGAATGAAAAATAAGGAATCTCTTACCCTGGAACTATGAGAAGATTTAAAACTTATGCAACTCTCGGCAAGAGAGTGATTAATTGTATTCCCCAACTACTTTATTTCCACTACTTATTTAAAATAGATTTAAAGAATTTTGCCTATATTGAGCCCTGATGGAGGCAAAGGGTTTATCTCAGTTTCTTAGCCCACCCTCAGTTGAGGCTGCCATTGCAAAACAGTGTTCTGGGTGGCCTTTAGACCACATCCTCCCCTATCTCCCTTGAACCCAGAGATGGATTCTGTTGTACCTTTTCTATGTACAGTACTGCCCATTTAAAGATTTGTAAGGTCCAGTGTATTTCTGGAGCCTTCTTATGTGGAGATCTGATTCTTTGACAAGTCGGTTGTTGAGGTGATAGATTCACAGGGGATTTCAGCTTTCAGAGGTGGTGCTGGCAGTCAGGTGATGAAATGTCTGGCCATTTGCTTTAGCTGTAAGATATTTTCATTTTTCTTCATTTCTTACATTCATGTCAAGAGAACAAAGACTTTTTAATAATTCTTTCTGACTGAATACATCTGAAACTCATATCTGCCAGGTAGACTTCTTTAAAAAAGCTGAGGTCAGCTCCACCATGAAGGTCAGTCTATTCTTCATTCAACCCTGACTCCTGCTGTTCTGCTTGTCCTCTCTTACATTTCCCTCAATGTTGACCTAAATTTTTTTGAACCCGTGGAGAGCGAGTGCTGAAACGTGATATAAATGTAAGGCCAAGCACATATGGGACTGATCAGGGAAACATTTCTTTGGTCAGAGCAATTCATGCAGCTTGCCCTTCACTGGCAGCCAAAACCATAGTGGCACTCTGCCTGAGAGCCAGTGTTTGGATAAGCATGTGTGTGTGCTTGTGTGTGTGTGTGTGTGTGTATGTTAGTGAGAGAGTATTCATTCTCTTCGTTGTCAGTGTGTATGTGTACATTCCCTTTAGTATGTCTGTGTATGGGTGTGAGCCTGTGATTTCAAGCTCATTCATGCATAATTATGTATATGCATGAAGGGAGTTCTTCCTGTCCACTTCTATTTAGTTTGAGTGATTGCTGTAATACAAACGACAGAGCTGATGCGTGTTGCTGCTCCTGTGGTTTGATTCACTGACTTGAAATTAATGTTTAAGAGTGAACTGGCTAATGTTTGCAAAAATTTAAAACCATAGCTTGAACAACTGTGTAGCCATAATGTTTAAATCAATGTCCCAAGTGATATTACCGCAGAGCACTGCATACTTCATGCTTCATATTTAAATGAGAGCGTAAGAGCATCTCTTATTTTAGGCACCGATCACCTCATTTTGATTAACTTTAGATGAATTTGAGTTGACACATTTACGTGCAATGTTCTACCACTTTCTGCTCAGTAAAGAAATATTTACTCATACTTGTATTTTTACTTGGGTTCCCAATGTTCTAAATCAGTCTGAATAACAATTATCTATACAAAGTATAGATAATTGTATTGACGACCACCTGTATTGACGACCACCTCCTCCTCAATCTCTTTCTATCCTTCCATATTGCAGGAGCTGCTCCCCCTTGTTCTGTCTTTTGAGCTTCCCGCCATCATGCAGTCTGATCCCAGTTCCCCAACTGTGCAGCACATCTCACAGACCTACAACCTCACAGTCTCCTTCAAACCCCCGACACGTCTCTATAGGGCTACTGGTGTGGTTCGTGGCTCGCAGAACAACGCCAGTGCAGTCAAGGTGAGGAGGGTCTTAAATTTGTGTTTGGTTCCGTTGCTTGGTTGGTGCATACATGCAAACAGAGTTGGTTAGTCATAGAACATGAATAAATGTATTTCTTTAAAGCACCTGTAAGGTGGTCCTTAAAAAACAACCATAAAACCAATTTAGAATACATGTCAAGTACTCATTTTACACTGCCAAGAGGGCTTTAAAATTTGGCTCTCATTCACCACACCCACATACTCTCACACTGCAGCGGATCTTATACCAGAAGCATTTGTTTAACCATCAGGAGCAATTTGGTGATCAGGGAACATTTACGTGAGCTGGAAAAGCTGGAGCTCAAAATGCCAACCTGGAGATTAATATACATCCTGCTCAGCTTCAACAATCATTATTCCTCTTACATTGCAAAGATCTATTTAAATGAAAAAAGTTTAACAACACTCTTTAAGCTGGAAGCAGCAAGTTACAGCGCTGTGAAGTGTTTGCAACCTTTCTGATTTTTTTTTATTTCTTTGCAAAATTGTCACACTTAATTTACTCAGATCATCAAATCAGCAATTTTTTTATATTACACAAAGATAACCCGAGTAGATACAAAATATAGTTTTTAAATGATGATTTCATTTATTAAGGGAAAAAAACTGTCCAAACCTGCCTGGCCCTATGTAAAAAGCAATTGCCCCCTAAACATAATGCAAATGGCAATGAGTCTGAACCACATTGGAGGGTTTTCAAGCATGAACAGCCTGTTTAAGGTTGTGCCACAGCATCTTATTTGGATTGAAGTCCAGAATTTGACTAGGCCATTTCAAAACCATTTTGCTTTTGTTTGTTTTTTTTTTAGCCTTTCAGAGGTGGACTTTCTTGTGTTTTCCAGATCATTGTCATAACATAACCCAAGTGCATTTAGCTTGAGGTAAAGAACATTCTCATTTGCGATTTTCCGGTAGAGCGCAGAATTCATGGTTCCATCAATTATGGCAATTTGTCCACACTACAACCACTATGTTTGATGTTGCTTGTTGCTGTGATAGTTTAACTCCAGATGTCACGGGACGCACACCTTCCAGAAAGTTTAACATTTGTGTGAGTATTTTCCCAAAAGTCTTAGTAATCAGTATGTCTTTTTTCTAAGATGAGCCTTTGTGTTCTGTTTGGTCAGCATTGGGTTTTCACCTTGGAACTCTCTCATGAATGCCATTTTTGCCCAGTCTCTTTCTCATTGTTGAATCATGAACACTGACCTTAACTGAAACAAGTGATGCCTGCAGTTCTTTAGATGTTGGTCTGGGTTCTTTTATGACCTCATGGATGACTTGTTGTGCTCTTGGCGTAATTTTGGTAGGCCAGTCACTCCTGGGAAGGTTCAGGACTGTTCCAAGTTTTCTCCATTTGTGGATAATGTCTCTAACTGTGGTTCACTGGAGTCCCAAAGCCTTAGAAAATGGAATTGGAATCGTTTTTACACTGACACATGTCAATTACTTTGTTTCTCATCTGTTCTTGAGTTTCTTTAGATCGCGGCATGATGTGTTGCCTTTTGGGACCTTTTAGTGTTCTTCACTTCTATTTAAGTGACTTCTTGATTCAACAGGTCTGGCAGTAATCAGGCCTGGGTGTGGCAAGTGAAATTGGAAATACTTTTTAACTCGGGGTCAGACAGCTTTTTTTGTACCTTAATAAATGGGTCATCATCATTTAAAAACTGTGTTTTGGATTTACTCAGGTTATCTTAGTGTAATACAAAAATTTATTTGTTTGCTCTGAATCATTTCAGTGTGACAAATAATAATGAAATAAGCAAAATAATCAGGAAGGTGGCAAATACTTTTTCACAGCACTGTATCTAAATCTCATTGGTATTGTAAACTGGTTATTATCATTATCAGTTTATGTAATCTGTTAAATGTAAAATGCATAATATCATGAAATCAAGAAATTGTACACTTGTACTGTAATAAATTTATTTTGTTATAGTCACATTTCAGAAGCTGGGACCAGAACTGACTAGTAGCTGGCATGTTTGTTTAAAAAATGACTTAAACAATTAATCAAATCATAACTGTGTAATTACTAAAACTAATATACAGAATATCTGTTCATGGAGTACTGATATACTAATGCCCATCTAAGAGAAAACAGTTTGTCTATATTCTGATACTGGACTGTCTACAATAATAATATCAGTTTTAACAGATTTGGATTTTCCCTTAAACACATTATTACTTTAAAGTGGGATTATGAATACTCTAGAGGCTATAACCCTCCCAACAGCCAGTGGGTGTCCTTTTAAAGATTTTCTAATAGCTGGTTGAACCCTGACGAGAACACTTCATGTCAGTCATTTAAGAGCATAACAATATTTGAGTTGGTATCCCCTTCTCCACGCACTTATATGGTGAGCCACAGACCAAGAAAGTATTGCAGAGCTACACCGTGTCAAGGCCCACCAACACTGTCAGTGTTCCTCACTTTTCTCATATAAACCACCTCATTACTTTTCAGCACCGCAGGGGCGAGAGAGTGTTGAGAGATGATTGGTCACTTGAATTTGACAGTCGCTGCTTCAGCATTTTCAGCACTGTTCTTTTATCTAAGTCCACTACTGTACCAAACCATCTCTCTCTGTTTCTCTTTCGAATTAGTCTTGGAGTTTCTTATTGTTTCTCCACTCTGTAGTTTGTGTATGTTCATAAACTATTGTACATTTTAAATATAAACAGACGAATATAAGATTCATTTCCTGAAACTGCACTGGAGTTGTGGCTTGCTAAAGCCTGCCAAGGAGTCTTCTCATCATCTCGGCCAAAAAATCATACCCACCAGCTCACGTTATTTCCACTAGGCAGCTTCTGTTAACAATATGGTGTTCATTTAAGTTTGCCAGCAGCTACGTTTGGCATATATGCATCTCTGCATTTATTTATTAACGTATTCTTGTCCATTTATATTTATATTTGCATAGCAGTGTGCATTTGTGAACATCCCTGCGTTCAGTTTACAGTACATGGATGGATATACAAATATTCTGAAGTATAGCTCCCAAGTGTGGTATGTCTGAGAGGTCATTCAGGATTGGGAAAAATGCCAGATTAAAAGACAAGACAATTAAATTAATATGCTCACTATGTTATGTGGTTATGCGAGACCCTTGGAACAACTCAGAGTATTGCCAAAACCGCTTTTGATTGTTGTGTTATGCTGGATGTAGTGTGTGAATTCCCGTTGAACACTGGAAATCACTTACTTTACAAGGCCAAGTGATGGCTTGCAGAGGCACAGCAGAGACAGCGAGGAATGAGACTGTTCGACTGGCCAACAGATGCAGTGGAAAATATAATAAGTTTCCACTGGTTATATATTCTACAAAATACTGGTACTTTCTTTGGGTTATGGACAATGTGGCTCAAGTTTTCTCCTTGTTAACCAATAAGTTTGTAATGTGGTCTGGATATTGTTAAAAGAAATATTGTTATAACTTTTTTTAAAATATAATGACTATGTCAGGTCGTCATGTGGATTGCACTAGATAGATCTCATGAATTGCCAATAAAGCCTTTGTTTCACTGTTGATAGAAGTCATCACTGTTACACATGGGATATCATTAAGGCAAATTTCTTATGTCAGATTTGCTGACATGATTTTTGGAGACAAACCCGTTTGTTAAAGCAAAAATACCCTTGAAATTTATTTGTGGAATGATGTTCATACATGTGCTGAACTGACATCTTTGGTGAAAAGAACTTCTAGTGTCAGTGCACATATGTTATGCTGCATTGCAGAGGTGGTAACTAAGTACATTTACTCAAGTATTGTACTTAAGTACAATTTTGAGGTACTTGTACTTTACTATCTACTCTACTATGTGTATTTTAACAGCATTAGCTGCTTTTAACTTTGAGAATTTGTCAAACACATCTGGACCAGACTTTTACATTTGTTAGGATCAAATTCTACATTGTTTAAAATATGCTGTTGTCTTAATAGAGTACTTTTACTTTTGCACTTTTTAAAGAAGATTTTAGATCATTAACTTACTTTTACTTGAGTAGAAAAAATTATAGGATACTTCTAGTTGTAGTGGAGTGTTTTATAAGCAAATGATTGCACTTTTATTTGAGTATTGAGTTTGTGTACTTTATACACCTCTGTTGAGTTGAATTTCAAAAAAGTAGCAAAGTTCTTTATAAGTAATCTTGTATTTTCTCACTTGCCTTCTTATCCCTATCTCCCCAGAGGGGAACAGCTCTGTTGTTGGAGCACCTGGCTGGTAGCTTGGCAAGCACCATTTCAGTCACCACTCATCTGGACATTGCACCCCAGCACCACCTCTTCATGAAGGGCCGCAATGGTAGCAACATTAAGCACATCACCCAGAGAACAGGAGCCCAGATCCACTTCCCTGACCCCAACAGCCCCCAGAAGAAATCCACAGTCTACATTCAGGGCACCATTGAATCAGTCTGCCTGGCACGGCAGTACCTAATGGTGAGTACCGCGTGTATTTTGTTTATAAACATCCACTCATTGAAAAGAATTGTCTCAAATGGCTAACCTAAGTGATGACATTGGCGATAAACACGTATTCCTTACATATACAGATTCCACATGCTGTGTGGTATCTAAAACGGATATCACTGTTCCTCTAACAACATCATGGTATGTGTGAATGATGCGTGGGTTTTGAGATAGGGTTCAAGACATAGACCATGATTGCCTTTAGAGGTTTGAATAGCCTTGGGAGAGATTTGCTTGGCTCTGCTCACACTGCTGAATTGTCCATGGTACAACGATCTGTAGCCGACTCGGGGTTAGCTTGTGTGATTTATTGCTGCCACATACCTGCATGCAAGATGGACACACACATTTGCATCAGCTTTGCTTCAATTCTTAATGTCCTGTATATAGATTATCCTTATTGGTGTTAAGTAATGGTTTGGCTTGCATGAACAGTAAATTTTGGTGGATTGGAATTTGTAATTCGGAGGTCAGCACGTTAGAATTAGTGTTTTGGACCAGGGGGAAGTGCCTCCCATTTAAATTTCTCTGGGTTAAAAATGCTCTGTGGCCATTCTTGTCTTGTTGCCTGCGACCGCTGAGGCTACCCCTATCTGAATTACTGAGGAATATAATCAGTAGTCTGTTTCGAAAATGTGTAAAAGTGATGTTTAATTACTGTTGGCGTGAACTGCTGAGCTGGTATAGGACATCTCAGCTGTAAACAGCTTTGGCTTTCTGTTTTGGAGATCCATAATGTGGGGCAGTAATTCTGCCAGAGCAGCCTTCTCTTTGTCTGCGGTCTCCCGTTTGGCCCAAAGACATTTAGCAAATGCCAAAGTTGTTGCAGTGAGTAAACATTACTTTCTCTAGGTCTGGAAACAGGACACACAAGAAGGAGCCTCTCACAGCCTGTCTGTGGGAGAGTGACAAACACTTGATTTATGAAGAAGGAGTTAGAGGGTAGAGGGGAATCATAGAAAGCAAGGGATGGGAGAGGGCGTCGAGTAAGAAGAGCAATGGATAAAGAGGAGTGAAGGAGTCGCTGTGAGAGCAGAAGTAGAGAGTGGACATACAGGAGGGGCAGAGGAGTCCTCTCCGTGGTGGTGTACTGTGTGATTTGGCCTCTTTCAGCCAGACTGTAGATTACAGCTCCATTCTCAGGCACTGTCAGAGCCAGGCTGGCCCTATACTCCACTCTACTAATTACACCCACTCACAATAGGAGCGCTGTCCAGCACTTGACCCAAAATATAGATGTCTGTGGCACTTGTGGTGGTGATCATGCAAAACAGATTGCTCTTGGCGGAATTTCCCAAGTACTGTGTGGGATGTATCCTGCAGTGAATCTTGTATTTATTGGTATGGCTTAAACATAGTTCTTCAATTGGTATATTATAAAGAAAAATTTACTACTATTATGAGAAATGGCTTATAATAAACGGTGAGAACATAGGTGTGTGTTACATTTTACTAGAAATGTTGTGAAACCTATTACTCTGCAGCTGACATAAAAAGAGTATGCTGTTCATGTACTTTTTTCTGCTCCGCAGGGCTGCTTGCCTCTGGTATTAATGTTTGACATTAAAGAGGATATAGAGGTGGAGCCCCAGTGTATCACAGCACTAATGGAACAGCTGGATGTCTTCATCAGTATCAAACCAAAGCCAAAACAGCCCAGCAAGGTATGTCACCAGGCTTACACTCACACAGCATGCAACGTTTTAGAGGGTATTTAACCATGCTGGTGGCACGGCTTTAGAGATGGCAGTGTCAGATTAGTTTTATCCATACTGAAATGTCTCAACAGCGACAGGATGGATTGTGATAAAATGGTGTATGTATAATGATCCCTCAGTCTTTAGTTTCTCATGACCATGAGGTTCAAATCTTTGGTTTTAAGTGAAATGTCACTACATATTTTGGCATCCAGTTTGGCACAAGTAGTCATGTTCCCTCATGGATGCAGTAACACTAGTGACCCCTTCACTTCTGATGTACTAAACTGTCACCTCCAGTCCAAAGTTTCAGTTTGTCCAATTTTTCTTTATTTCATCTTTATTTTTATATAGTCAAGAATATATCAATGTCATACCACAACATTTATGCCCTAAGTTAGTTTGCAGTAGGCTAGAATCTTAGTCTTGTTCAAATTGAATTGGACGCTATTAGATGTCTTCTTAATCAGATGTGTCCATGCATGATTTCAGTTACATGAAAACCTGTGTGTACAGTAAAAACGATTATAACGCACTCATCTGATGCTCTTTTAATGTAAGAGCATTGAAAGTACAACATTAATTAAACTATTACCACTAAACCATAAAGTTTAGAAAGAAAGGTTCCAAATTTTCATCCTGAGAAAAACACAACTGTGGTCGTGTTCAAATCTGTGTCAGGCAGAGAGAAAAAAGGCTACCAAGAAACAAATAAGCCAATGTTCCATCTGAGAATTGCTTGCTGTCAAATGCCACAGCATGATGTTGAAATAAATTGTAGATTTCCATGTCACATTTCATCACGATTTGATGAAATTCAAAGGAAAAACTGGAACTTTATTCCAAAGGGAATCATGCCATACCAACCCTGTGAAGAGTTTTGGCAAATCAGTGTTTGTCACAGTGGGGAATCACAGTGTTCTCTCTTCACTGCGTTCTCCACTGCCTGGCATTCATATTTCACCTGATGGATGGGAACACTTTATTAACACACGTCAGCTATTCAAACAACAAAAAATTAGCTGGCTTGACATATTCTTGGTAAATGATGTGTTAAACTGAGTTTACACTAATTTGTAAATGGACCATGTGTTGGTGAAATATATTGTTCCAATTTCAATTTTCATATTTCGAATATCACACTCTAACCTCTTACAATAACTTGTGCACCTGTGTTATTTTCAAAGGCAGCTTCTAATGTTACTCATGGTCTACTGCCACATGTTTCACACTTGGCCTAATGCTTACTGTCTCTTCGATGTGCCCACATCCCACCCTGAGCCAGGGCTTAATGCCCAAACCAGACAAGCCTGTGGGGACTGGTGTGGAGGTGCCAGTGTAAACACTGGACCTGCCCAGATCCTCTTAAGAACCCTTCACTTAAACATTTCAACAAGGTGACAGCAGTAATCCAGAGGACCTGGCCAAACTCATGCCATAGTCTCTGTACTCCAGGCGCTTGGCAGACTTATAAAGGAGTGTCTGTATATGTGTGTGTGTCTTCCTTATTTTCAAAAACTAAGCTCTGGCAAAAGAGGCTGGACATGATTTGTGCTTACGTTCAATTTATATTTATTAAAGTCTGGGTTTTTTGGTGATGTGGAAAGCGTAGAAGTAATTTCTCCCAGTGATTTAATGGTTTTCTGGTAAAAATTGTTGATTTAGTACCACAATATAAGAGAGATCAACTAATATTGCCACATGTTCTCTTCAGTCATATCAGTGAGCTAGATATGGATGTTATGCAACTGATTACTTTCTCTCACACTTTGCTCCCATGTCTCCTTCTGTCTCCCACACTGGCCTAATGTTTATCCTTCTAATCTTCTCTTAATTCCCTCTTCCTTCTTCACTTTGTTTGTCTCCTCCCCATCCTCCCTTTCACTCCCTATGTCTGGTGCCAACATCCTCTACCCCACTACCTCCTTTTCATGCCTTTTCCCACTCCTCTTTTCCATTTTTCTTTTGCTCTCTCACCTCCTTCCCATTTTCCTCTTACTTGGTTTTCCACCTCACCTGTCATTTCTTAGTTTCTCATTAACTCTTCTCTCTTCATTGATCTATTTCAGTCTGTGATAGTCAAGAGCGTGGAGAGGAATGCAGTGAATATGTACGAAGCCCGAAAATTTCTCTTGGGTTTGGAGAGTAATGGGGTGTCATCCTCCTCACCTTCTGTGGCGTTAAATCCTGCTACCAATGGCCCATCTCCGTCCCTCATCTGTCCTGTTGGCCTGGAAATCTTAGCCTCAGCTGGCCTGGGGCTGAGCAACCTGGGTAACGATACTGATTTTTTTTTTGAGTTGGTGAAAGAAGATAAGATGCAATCTTTTTTCCCTGCAAAAAAATGCATTAGAGATTAAATGTCTTGGTTGTATGGAATGTAGATGAACCAATGTCCTCATACATCAATGTTATTTGAATCTGTACCAGCCACACTCTGCCTAGGCAACAGAACTTATGAAGATATCTCTGAACCAGATGTCTTCAAAGCCTGTTATCACCTTGGTTTACTAAATTACAGAGTGCAGTTGATTTTGGAATAACATACTAATGTCCTCTTAATATCCACATAAATCACAGACAGGGAGTCTTGGTACTTCCATATGAATTTTACAGTAGGAGTTGCTTGTCTGCAGAACTGACTTCACCATGTTGGTATGAATTTCATGCCAAGAAATAAGTCCCACATGTACTATTCTTTGATCAGCCAACCATCAGAAAATAACCTCAATACGATTTCAGTGTTGTGCGACTTTGAATCATGAGCTTCTGAATCATCGGATGATGAGCAGTTATAATCGTGTAGGAGCAGGCTTGTCTGCAGCACTGACCTCAACATGAAGGCATAGAGTTCATCCTGGAACATTTGTCAGGATTTTTTGTGTGTGTGTATGTTTGTCTCCAAGACTGACTTTTAATTTTAGTAAGACGGAAATACTACATAATAAATATTTAGCCAGAGTTATCTCCTCTCTGCTGTCATTTGATACATTTTTGAGGGCTCAAATTGTTTAAAAGCTTGCAAATGAGGGCTTGAGTAATGCATCAAAGGCAGTAAGAAAAGTAAAAAAAAATTAAATAAGCTGACTGGCTTTAAGCACATATCATCACCTTCACATTTTATCACTTTCAAGGTTAATTATATCTATAAGTTGCAGTTTAAATTTAAAGGTAGTAAATGTATTGGTAGTAATAGTAATTTGCCTATCTACTGTATATTATTATATCAAATGCTAACTGCATAGCCTCTATTTTGTAGAGAACACGTGTGACAAATGTTTATGTAAAAATCGGAATTTAATGATGAGTGATGACACTGGCTCTGTCGTTACATTTTCGATTATGATAAAGTCTGTCTTGGAGAGTTTTGCACATCAATTGTTTTTATTGATCTTTTTTCCAGATAACTTGTGTTGACCACCAAACCCAATGTGGAAAATTTACATTTACGATGAGTCACAAAAGACAATGTGCCATGAAATCCCAGTACAGTAGAAATGGTTTCTTGTTGTCTTGTTTAAACCCAGGGGCCCTGGAGGTGAAGCTGTGGACGGCCACATCCTTGCCTTTAGTAATTGCTACGTGCTTCTCTTCCTCAGATTACAGGCCAGTGTGCCGGAAAAATCCCTGGCCTTATTCCTGGAGCCAAACTAGCCCCTTGTTAAAGCCACAGACCTGCTTCTTTCTGTTTTCATACACTGTGTTTGGGTAGAGACACCAAGAACCACATTGTTGGTGATCTCAATAACATGGTTTTATTGGGTATGAGGACACAAGATATATACTTTTGCATCCATGACCTTGTAGAAATTTAAGAAATTCTTCCTCTCATTTGCCGTCTAGTTGATGGCAGGGTGATGGAATTCCAGTTAAATAGCTGGAAGACCAAGATTATTTTTTGGGAGCCTCAGTGTAACATGTGATTAGTTTGAAAAATGGCTATGTGCTTTGACAGGACCACCGCTGATCTATTCATCTCCTGTCCTCTTTCTTTTTTTTGCCTTTCCTTCTGTTTTCCTCAGGTTTCCTGGGTGCCACAGCTCCCCACTCGCTCGCCAACTCTGCTGCCCCAAACGCTGTCCTCAACAGCTTAAACTCCTCCATGAGCCCTCTGCAGACCCCAAGCCCCAGCACTCCCACACCATCCCCCTCCCTCTGGCCCAGTTCACTCACCAGCACCCAAGGTCCATATACAGTATTGCTGGTATCTGTGTTTTCGTTACTGGTATTTGGTCATAGACATTGTACAATAGATATTTCCACAATTTGTTTCAGGTTTCTCATCTCCGCTGATGCTGCACCCTGCTACCCAGGCCACCCTGAGTAGCATCCTGCTGTCAGGAGTGCAGGGTTACACACAAAGTACACCGTCCCCTCCGCCTGGCCTCGCTCCCATAGACAAGCAGCCCAATGGTGTCCCTGACTGTGCTAAGGGCCCCTGCACGCTCAATGGACATGTCAAGGTTGGCTATTTGTATGCTATGTGCAGCAGTACTTTTAGTTCACTTTGAATTTAATTTCACATGAAAACTATATGTTTTCTTTTTTTTACGTATCCTGCTTTTAGCATCCTGGCTCAGTCTATGGAAGGATAGCAACTGTATCACTTGCAGAAACCGTCTTGAGTCCAACCCCATGTGACTCTGTCCAGGAGGCCAGTGGACATGATCCATCAGAACCGCTGTCCAGCAAGTCCAGCCCAGATGAAGGTATTCTTCTTGCTCATTAAAGACACCCAGCCAGCCTATCCCTGTACACTGTAAAATGTCCTTTGACTTTTGGACTTTTAGCAAGAGCGCTTGCTTGATGCTTTGCATGATGAACATTGCATCATCTGTCCATATTGTGGACATCCTTAATTTTATGACTGTGCATGCTGTACACACTATAGTGATTATTTTCAACAGTCAATGTATGCAGACATCCTCTGTTGTATAGCTACAAACCCTTCCACCTCTTTTTGAGTATATTCAGCCCTAAGGAATTTAAAGGCTAGTGAAGGTACCTGCATATCCTGCTTTATTTGCTCATCTTCTCCCTTCTAAAATGATCAACTCTAATTATTATTATTTAAAATGTATAAATTACTTATGATCATGATTAATCTAAGATTATTTTTTTTAGTCCCAGCCATTTCCTTAGGGCCTGTGATTTTTTTAAAGGAATTTGCAGTTTAATTACTTTTTAAACACTGAGCCAGGCCTTGTAGGTTATTATAAAAGTTTAGCTATAGCAAGATTCTCATTCTTTTGTAAGTCAGTGATTTGAGGGGGAAAAGTGTGGTTATTACTTGGACAGACAAAATTTTAAACTATTAACATTTTCAACTATGTTGGACTACGACCTTGCAAACTTAACATAAATGTCAAACTTAAGCTTTTCTACTTGAGATTTATGTAACCCTTAAACCCACTTTGAGAAACGTGCCTTAAACAAACTTTTTTTCTAGTTCTCTATACTGCCCTCCTAACCTCATACTGACTGTGAATACATTTTTTTGTGTTGGAACGGAGACACATTAACTGCTGGTCGCCTAGTGGTTCAGAAAGGCCCTCGTTTCCTCTGTGTCTTACACTTGTGGTTTTCCCCTCAAAGCTTCACTCTCACGCGTCTAGTTTTTCCCCGCTGTTTTCTGAGGTGGTCCTCCCCCAATGTGGTACGACCCAGTAAGGTTCCCTCTCCCTTTCTTCCCTCCTCCTGCATCCCAGAATGTGTTTGAACTGGCTCGAGTCCGACTCGACTGCAAACATTAATCCCCAGAGAGCTTAATTAGACTGACCGACATATTATTATTGTTATATGCTATGCAGTACACCATACACATTCATATATTTTTTAATAATACATATATATATTACCTTCCTGTTACACCAAGCAGGTCCTTGTCAGGCTGAAAGCTGAGTAGCAGTTAAACCACTCTAATGACAGCTGTTTGTTATTAACTCAGGGCCTACCTTGAGACTTGTCACACTTTAATGAAAGCACACATACATACCCACCAGGCTACACTCTTTACACCATGTGGCCCAGTCACTGCTGTGAACAGAGTATGTTCGGCAGAAATTAAAAATTATATGAAATTGACTCAGCTATGGCTGTCATATTGTGCGTTATCTCTACAGACGACAGTGTTGCCGCATTGTTTTACATACATGACTGGTAAGGTAGGAAGAACTAAAATGTATAATCCAGATATGTTTGCGTTTGATTCCTTTAGGCTCCGATACTTTTGTGGAAGTGGGCATGCCCAGAAGCCCCTCTCATTCAGCGAATGGGAATGAACTAAAACAGATGTTGGCTTCGTGTAAGACGTCATCAGGGAAACGACAGGCTGTGGAGCTGCTGCAGGGCACCAAGAACTCCCATCTGCAGTATGTTGGAATCTACAGATCATTTAGGGCTTTTCTTGTTACTGTTTAGCATTTCCTTTGAAATCAATTAGAGCTCATGTTGTTACACTTTTCCAGTCCACTGGTAATAACTTTAGACATGCAGACAGTGAGAATTAACACACAGAAACATAGAAGCATTTAGTGGAATCAAATCCAGTCCATCTAGATAATTGCACTGAAATGAGTCTAGGCATTAGAACTGCATCTTAACTTGTGTGTAGTCTAACCTGATGAGCCAGGAGCATTGACAGCCTCAGTGATGATGTGAGGGAAAGATGAGATGAAGGGAAAATGTATGTAATGCCATGTGCTTCTGTACCTTTTAAGCTCAATTTCTGTGCCATATTATGTCTGTATAATCCCAACAGTTCTGACTGTCTTCTCTCGGATACGGAGTCCAGCTCATCAGACAGCCCTGTGGCAGATAAGAGAGCACCAGGGAGCGAGAGGGCGGCTGAGAGGGCAGCACAGCAGAACGAGAGGGAGAGAATCAGGCTGGCACCACAGAGCTCCTTCGCCAACATGCAGGCACATACACGCACTCGCAAACACTCACACAAAATACACAGTTTTGTTAGTATTACAAAATAATAGAATAAATGTATTTGCTTTTCAGGCATTTGACTACGAACAGAAAAAGCTATTGGCAACCAAAGGTAAGTTGGTCAAAACAAACGGTGTATCTGGAAATAAGGCTCAGTTTGCATGCAAACATTTTCCTTATGGATAGAATTTATAAAATCTTTAGATCTTTTAGATTTAGATCAGTAATTCAAGCATTGAAAGCATGAAAATTGTATTTACTATTCCAGCACTTTCAAAGATATAGGATGTCAAAATATGTATAAAATACTGCACATGATTCTGGAAACAATTATATACATAACATTAAATACATAACATACTGTTTAAGGTGTATATGTGCAATAATGTCTGTATCCATACAGCTATGTTAAAGAAGCCTGTGGTGACTGAAGTGCGAACCCCGACTAACACTTGGAGTGGTCTGGGCTTTTCAAAGTCTATGCCAGCTGAGACCATCAAGGAGCTGCGGAGAGCCAATCATGTTTCGTACAAGCCCAGCATGAGCACCACCTATGAGGTCAGACATGCTAGAGCTCACTGTTTGCCATCCTTAAGTTTATCATCTTAAGTTATTACCTCGTTCATCCATATACAATTGTACATGGATTTTTCTAGACTCAGACCTGCAGAAAACCTTGTTTAATGTTGAATGTTATCTTCCTCAGGGTTCCCCGCTGTCCTTGTCTCGATCCAGCAGCCGGGAAGGTGTGGGAAATGGCAGTGACTCGGACAACTGGCGGGAAAGAAATGGCACAGGTAACGGCCTGGCAAGTCACACTGAGTTCCCTTCTGCTGTCAGCAGCCCCAAGAGGAAACAGAACAAATCAGGTCAGTTTAGTATATTTTTGTAGTAGCTTTGACCAGCAAAGGTAATGATCTCTTCATTGCGTTGTGAAACCTTTTAAGGAAAACAGTTTACTAATACGTCACTTAGTAGGAGAGGTATTCATCAGCAAAGAGTACAAGTAAAACAAAAAACAAACAAAAAAAAAACACAGGAACATAGAAAGCACATGACTACTGGTCAGGTCAAATTAAAATGCTAGTTTGTTCCTGGTGGTTCAGCTGGCTATTATGTGCTTGCTACTCAACATTACTTAAATTTCTTATATTTATCAAAACCTTTGACCAAGGGAAACCTTGAACTCAGGACCCAAACATGTTTTAATGTACATATGTTGCAAAAAATGTAAATATTTTTCCTTAAAAACGACAATTTTCCACAACTCTGAAATATCAAACTGTATATGAAAGGCATTAGAGACATACCAGACCAGATTTGTTTAATCCAATTTTTTTTTATTTAATATTCCTCTCACTGGGTTTTATAAATGCCTTCAATTTAGGCACTTTGTTCATTCCAATTTGAAAGAAAATATTGAACTGATTTCAGTTCTGCCCGCTGTTATATGGCTAAAATACAATGTACCCCTTTTGCCGTGGGGCTCCCTCATATGACTCGCTGAATTCAATTGAATTGTTACAGCTTTTTTGCATACTTCACAGCTCTAATCATTGTTTTATTGATTTATTTTTTGATTAATGCTTTCATTAACAGCTGCAGAGCATTACCTCAGCAGCAGCAACTACATGGACTGCATCCCTTCAGTAACTGGCAGCAACGGCTGCAGCCTGAGTTCATCTCTGAAAGGATCAGACCTACCTGAGCTCTTCAGCAAGCTGGGTTTGGGGAAGTATACGGACGTCTTTCAGCAACAGGAGGTAATGTAGAATGTGAACTCACTTTTTCTTACTGAAACTTCTTAACTGACCTCTTTGTCGTCTGTTAATCACTTCAGACATGGAAACGGTGAGAATGACTACACAAACATCTAAGATGAAGCAGCATTTTAGTGCCCAGTGCAACTAGATAATTGCAGTGCAATTTTGACTTTAGGTATTAGTATAATTTAACCCAATGAGCCAGAAATATTAACAGCTTCAGCAATGATGTGAGGAAAAGCTGAGATGGAGGAAAATGTATGCAATGCCTTGTGCCTATGTACTTTGTACAGGACATAACATAGAATGTGAACTCACTTCTTCTAGTGTTATGATTTTAACTGAGGGAAATTTTTCCGAAACTGAAATTTCCACAGGCGTAGCTCCATCCACCACTTTGAGACAAATATTGTGATGTGTTAAACTGACTTGTTTTGCCTCCAGATTGACCTCCAGACATTCCTGACTCTAACAGACCAGGATCTGAAGGAACTGGGTATTACAACCTTTGGAGCCCGACGGAAAATGCTGCTCGCCATCTCAGGTACAGCACATGTGCTGATAACATTTTATTTTTTTATGTTACTCCTCTATCCTTTTTCTGCTATCACCTGCACAGCACAGGCAGAATTGACAAAACTATAAGCATAAAGACAGATGTGGTACAGCAGTACCCACACACAAGCACGTCATTTTCTCTGCTCACAATCATTGATACCAGCTGGAGTTTCAACCTGCCAGCTCACTCCTGCTGAAGGCCGCACACGCAATGTTTTATGTTTCATTAATGTTTCCTTTTCTGTCTGTCACTGCAACAAGTCTGAGTGGAGCCCAGCTGTGCAGAAGACAAAATGTGTACTTCAACTGACAGAGGTCATCTTCATTGCCAAATGCTGGATTTGAAAGCTATAAGTGGCTCTTATTATTGGCAGACTCTAGTAGAGAAGTTTAAGATAGTGCTGTTCTAATTTATTTATCTTGTACATACTGGAGAAAACACATTGCAGTCTTTTACACCAAGGCACATTCTTCTCAGATGAATATGTTGATATTTGTCCAATTGCTCCAGCTGCCTCCCTGTTTCTGACGTAGACTCTGTCCTGCTGTTGCACTGGATCCAATATGTGAATGTTGTAGGTGTCACACTTCATTACTTATGTCATATTTTGGACATTGTAATAGCTCGAGTTGTTCGGCTGCGTAAGTTAATAATGCTCGTGTTGGGATCATGAGGTTCCTGTCACGGATACTCTGTAAATGTCCAGCTCACACACCTCAGACCAGAGCCAGGGTTCACAGTGGGAGAAACGAGGGGAAATAGCGAGGTTAGTGCTCTGATTATTAAGGAAGTGCTGAGTGATCCAAGGTCCGAAATGGATTTGCTTGCCTGACGCCTCAGCCAAGCACAGGTCAACTTCCATCTCCGCTGACAGACTCTAGGGCTCCAAAACGGGAACATGCACACCTTCGTCTGTCTCTTTATCTTCCAGTATTTTTGCCTTTTATTATAAACAGATGGTTTGCCAGTCAAGAGAACCCAGGTTTTAACTTCCTGCCTATTTGCCAGTAAAAAGAGATGCTTGGAGGTTTGTGCTGGCAGCAGCAGACCATGGGTATCGCATGAATAACTCAGAAATGCCAGGATGTGCTTCTGACATTTTTATGAAAGCATATTGTCCAACCTGCTGTGTAACCCAGGTGGATACAGAGGGCCTTTGTTGATGTGAGCAGACCTGTCATGATTTGAATCCAATTTTCTCGTCATTATTCATCAAGACATGTTAACACACTTCTTTACTTTGCTTTACTATAGCTCTATTATAGTTTCTCTTATTAAAAACCATGCTTTTATCAGCTTTGCCTCCATTGATGTTTTGCTGTACTTTGCTACAACTGTGTTTTGTTTTTGTTTTTTTAATAGAACTAAACAAGAACCGCAGGAAGCTATTTGAGCCACCCATCAGGTCTTCATTTCTGGAAGGGGGAGCAAGTGGCCGTCTCTCACGCCAATTTCATGCAGACATGGCCAGTGTCAGTGGGCGATGGTAGACCTGCAAGCCATCCCAGACCCGTCCATGGCGGAAACCAACCTCCAGCGTCTTTCTTTGCCTCAGCAGCCCAGGTTTCTCTAGTTGTTTACCCTTTTTCAGTCTAAGCTGAATTAAGACTATATGTCATTGCCATATAGTATAAAAATATCTAAATACATACCTAAAAGCCATAGTTTTACCTGAAGTGCCAATAAGAAAAAAGGGCTTTCTCAGACTTATAAGGTTCAGTGTTCACTCCTTATAGAGCCATTCAGTCTATTTGGAGCATTTATATATGAAGGTTGTTATTGTTGTTCTGAAGAAGGGTATTGTCCAGTATTTCTATCAATTTTTTTGTTCAAAGAAACAGGCAGAATGATTAGTACAATTGTTTTACACATTGGTACTACCTGCATTTGTATTATGCTGTTGTATCAGTGACATGCACTTTATAAAACTAGACTTTTGCCTGTGAGATACTAAGTCCTTAGATTGAAATAATAACTATGCATTTTTTTATTAATTAAAAGCACAGAAGCATTTTGTACCAAACTAAATGTAAGCACTTAGCCAGTGAGATTAGGGCACCACCAAATCAAGTGTAGAGCAATGTCATCACAGTAAAGTGGCGACTTCATCAACTTTATGCACCAAAGCATAGTATGATTGTGGCCTTTGACCTTTAGCTGCCTTAAGTGTTGTGACTGGTGGACCTTCTTCCGAGGTCAGTGTTTGTGTCCAACTAAAGTCTGTCTGTCTGTGTATTTCTAGACAAAACCAAAAAAATCTAATATTTTGTACTCATTACACATTATGATTTTATTTTTAATTTTTATTACTGTTTTAAGGGAAAGGGTGGGATGTTTAATGGTAATCAGTTTACATATGTATTTTTTATACATTAAAGAATGAGTTTCTATGATTTTGTAATTAGATTATTAGTATCTTTCTTCATTTCTGCCCCCTACTCTGTGGAACCCTAACATGGCTGTGCCATTAGACAGCTCAGAGACAAGAGGCAGTTTGGCTCAGCGTTATAGGCCTCTCTCTGAATGTGTCAACAGGCATCTTTCTGTGGTTTTCCTTATGTTTATAGTACACGTTTTTGTTTTTTGTTTTTTGTTTTTGTCCCATCTGTTATTTGTTAGTGTTGGTCTCCTTTGGCCCCTGTTGTGCTTAAAAAACTCTTAATGTACTCCTGCATGTATTCAGAACATGAGTTGCTATGCTGGAACAGTGTTCCTCTTTTGTCTTTCCATCCAGTGGTTGTCAAGTTTAGAACAAGGACAGACCAGACCAAAGCAAAGCCATGCCCCTTTTTGTAGCAAAAAAGTGCCAATGTACATGACTAGATTTCAGCAGGGAAATATTTTATTAAGAACACTAATATTTTGGACTGCCCTTGCTCTCCGGACAGGAGGTGCATAACACAAAGAACCAGTATATTAACAGTCACGATGGTTTAATGCGTTGTTTCTGCAAAACACAAACGAGGAACCAAAACCCACAGAACTGTGAGATTTAAGACAAAAACAAATACAAATCAGGAATGTTCTAGTATCAGTCTAGTAATCTAACATCCTCCAAACCTGGTTAAGCAGTGTTTAATGAAGAAAAGGAATATCCATGCAGTGTTTATCGTTAAAGCTTGCTTGTTCTGGCAGTCTGTATTACATTTGGCAGTGTTTTGAAAATTACAGCTTCCTTTTCTAGCAGTTCAGTAACTTTGATAACATAGTAATAATGTAAGATGCCACATCCTTCACCCCTGAGGAAATGATTGAATTTGATACTGGAGTGGTTTTTGTGTGATTTAACTGAGGATTTAGCCTTCATGCCGATCCATCTTCCAAAGTATTGAGCATTTCGTATCAAGTGCAATTAAGTGCGTCTTTGTAGAGCTAGCTATGGCTGGAGAATTGCTTATCTTTGTTTAAATGAGAGTATAAATGTAGAAAACCTAGTAGATAGAGGACTCCTCTGAGAAACAAGTGCAACATTAATCTCAACATATTTAACTACAAAAGTACAGTGGTCCTCAGAAGGAAGTGGACCATTTATTGCCTCTTTTTGATTCACAAAGATTCCCTTTAGGGTGTTTTGTCGTTTATTGTGTTCACTTTTAACCACTTTCTCCCTCGCATCTGATTTGAGCCATTGTCAATGTGGTTGTCAAGTTAATAACACTAACTAATAATCTGACATGGTTGCTGATGCCAACCAGGTAATTAATTTTTTTTTTTTTTTGAAGTCTTAAGGGACCTGTGTTGTATATCATGCCCCCCTCTC
>OMLM01014185.1:126224-156493 GCA_900302695.1 Helostoma temminkii | reverse complement strand
AGTGTGCACTGATCTGTGGGTTGCAGACACTGCCTCATGCTACCTCTAGTGGTGAGAGCACTGGCAAAATGCAAAAGTGACCAAAAATCATCCAGAAAGGATGAGAACAGGGAAATGGTCTGTGGCCACCACCTGCAGAACCATTCCTTTATAGTGGTTGTCCTGCTAACTAAATAAAATTCCACCTGTTGTCTGTTCCATTTGCACAACAGCAGGTGAAATTGATTCACAATCAGTGTTGCTTCCTAACTGGACAGGTTGATATCCCAGAAGTGTGATGGACTTGGACTTACATTAAAATGATTACATGTTCCCTTTATTTTCTTTTTGAGCAGTGTATATATGGCAGCTATGCAGACCGCTGGTACACTCAATAACATTGCTTTGGTCGTATAGGACACGTCATATATTTTCTGCATTGCAGTAATTTCAGTAAATTTAACTGCTGTTCAACAGTTTAAACACAAAGCTCCATGCAGTGCCATGGAAACCACCAACTGCAGAGTGACACAGACACACCAGCACACAAGTACTGTATACAGTAACTACTCACAACAGTGTGGGCCACTTGCGTAGTTTCAATGCAGAAGCATAAATCAAACTTAACACTTTACGTGCACACTCATAATATTTAAATTATAAAAATATACATTTTCTTCTGACAATTTTAATTATACCATTAGTTTCATAACTTAATTGCACAACATCTACCACAATGAAACAGTTTGTATTCTAATTCTATAATCACAGTGATGATATAAATAACAGCTGGACACCATTGAGAAGCTCAACTCAATTAAATTAGTCTGTTCTTTACTCATTCTTAACCATATGTCTAAATGCTTTACATTTATGTGCACATCTGGCATGCAAAATGGTGTTCTGAAGGAATAATGTTCTGAAGGTTGCAACATTTTTTTTTTACAAAGAGAAGAAAGATAACAGAGAATAACCTTGAAATAGATATCCAAGTTTCCACTGTCAGCACGTGTAGCGATCACAGGGGCTGAGGTGTCTCACTTATTTCTCTGTGTTCAGTGTAGCTTTCATGCAATACTTCACCTCATTACTGTAAATGTCCTCTAACAACTCCAGCAATCAACCCATATCTGTCTCTCTGCACACCGTGGTACAGTACGTTTGATATATTTCCCTTGCAAAAGGCTCACGTGAGACTGTTGCCTCATCTGCCCCAGTTTCAGAACTATCACTTGATAGTCTGAATTCAATGAGAGAGGAGCTGAAGAAACCAAAGCACGTGATTTCAGCCTTTTGTTCTTGAAAGTAAAATATATTTCATTAATATTTGAGGATTATAAACAGCCAAAGTTGTTTATAAAAAATATACAGTATACAGTATTCATTCAAGTAACTTCACCAACACTGCACCTCTGTCATGCAAGTAAGTGAGCATGCATTTAACATAGAGACAAAGATTTAACTAATAAATAATAATTCACAAAGTAGGTTGAATGAAAATCATCATATGCTTTTAAAAAAATCTGAAAACTAAAAACATCACCATCATCATCATCATCATCAATATTGTGCAGTCTAATTTAGTTCCCATATTAGGATATTAATTCCAAAAGGGACAGATGGCACCATTTGCATGTCTACCAGCACTCTTAGGGATCAAGCAACAATTTTGCACTTCACTGCAACTGTCTCATAAGAAGGTCATCCATTTGGTTATGCAAGGCTCTAAAAGCCTTTTCATGTGTTACAAAATTAATTTTAAAAAGGTGATAGCACATGTGTCTCATTCTTAACTGGACTGGCTATACTTGAATTACTGGATTTGGTTATTTTATACTGAAAAAGAAACAATTAAGGTATTAAATTTTAGACACTAGCATGCTTCACACTCACAGTGGGTATGCTCAAGAATAGAAAACAAAACGACCTTCAGTAGTCCTTTCAGCTTTGTGTACACCCTGAACCTCTTTGAGGGCAATGTTAAGGTCTTTGGCTCATTGTCATTACAGAGGGGAAAATGTTTGGGGGATCATCTACATCTCTGATTTAATGATGCATAGTGAAATCTTATGAGAGTCACTTATGTCCCATAAAATCCCTGGACAAAGCTGTAAAATCAATGACCTGTTTTGTTACTTAATCAGTGCATCAACTGTGGAAAGGTGGGACCTCTAAGATTTCTATACCTGACCCATAGTGTAGCATGGAGTATAAACTTTTTTTACAGCATACGTAGGGGAGCATATAGTTCCTATACATATGGTGTTATTAACATCTGCACATTAAATTAAATAATATTAAATAATACCCGTACCCTACAACTTTTCAAGTTTTCACGTGTATTCTTGTAATATTTGTATTATTATAAACTCACATATGCAAGGTTGGACCGTTTGCTCGCCATTGTGCTACAGTACTGTGGATGCCTTCCATAATATTGTACCTGCTAATCTCAGCAGGGTATTAAAACTGCAATGATTGGTATGCAGCCTTAATGTGGGAGAGTTAAGAGTTAGGGGTGAGAGAAAGGATATAAAACCAACCAGGGGAAAAATTAATATGAGGCAAGGTAGTGGAACTGATAGTATTCTATAATGTGTTGGCACTGAGATTGGAGGAAATAGTGTCACCAAATATAAAGTGATGAAAGTTTGTGGATTGTTTAGAACATTTTCTTAAAGCACAACAGACGATGCTATGAAGCTGGCCACGAGAGAAACTCTGAACCCGTAAACTGATTGATGATAGTCAGTTTGTTTTCTGAAAATACTTTCAAACCAAGAAATATTATTTTCAGACTTTCTCAGGGAAAGTAAAGACATGTAGTGAAGCTGCAGATCCAGGTAAGGAGTGATTATGTATTCTACTCCATCTTTGTAAATCCATAATCATTAACATCTGCTCTAGCTTTCTTTATTGAACTTTTTTGCCCATGTGTGGTCCACTTATTCTCGTTAACTCCACTTAGGCAACTCAGCACACAGATCGAAGGATAGATAGAAAGGATAACGTGTAAGAGACAAAACAGAGAGAAGAGAGACAAAAGGGCACCTTCTGGAAGATAAAATAAATAACTTCTGCATCTATTTTAGGTAATATGGTCCAAGCATGCTCGCTGCAGACAGGGCTTACTTGCTTGCATCTTGTCCTGGGAAACAATTTCTTCACCTACTGTATTTTGACAACTGACTCATGGATTTGCTGTCTAGTTGCAAGATGTCTTGAATTAATATCTATAATTGCCTTTTCAAAATATTGATCAGGCACGGATAAAATAGGAGCACAACATGTATATCGAGAATTTGTTGAATGCTGAAATTAAAAAGTCATTAGAAAATATATTGACCTTGTCCCTATGACAACATTCTGGGAAAGCCACCCTTTTGAATGAAACTAATGGAATTCCATGCTGAATTATTATTAGCACATGTGATTGCAGCAGTAACTGTAGCACCGGGGCAGTTGTTTTAAGGTATTGTGAGAGTCCAATAGGCTATTACACACATATATTTCTCATGTCAAAAGACATATTGCTGTTAATGACCTATTGATATCAAGTGGCACTAGACATCACTATTTTCAACTCCTGTCAATATCCACAACATCCTGGGCAAGTGTGCAAAGCAGTAATCTAACAATTACATTTGCATGCACAAGCAATTACATTTTTGGTGCTCTATTGCTGGCAGGAAACAGGAAATAACAAACAACAGCTGAAGTTATAAGTGGTGTAAAAATATTTGCCTACAACATCTGCATCTTGTATTTGACTTGTCCTCATTGATATTTTTCAGATTTATCGGTGATGTTTTACTACCGCTGGCCCGGCTGAATATTTGCCAAACCAATTTAAAATTGCAGTTTTAATCACCTGAAAAACTTTGGCATTCAATATCCATACAATATATTAATAACTCTTCTGTTCTTCGAAAATAGATTAGCAAATATTACATAACATCCTATAGCGCTACGGTAACCTAAAGGAGACATAATTTGTGATTTTTTTTTATAATAATGGTTAAAGTATGGGTATTGCACTATACTTCCAGGTGACCTCTGGGAAGTACAGACAGAGAAAAACACTTTGATGTTGTTACTTTGATGTTGCTAGGCTGACCAGCCTCAACACCTCCAAACAAACAAGCATGGGCTGCTGCAACAGTAGATACCCCATAAGAAAATAATAGCTTGTGCCCCATGTGGCCTCTAGAAAGACATGAATAGAAAAATAGCAAATGCTTTATTAACGTGACAGCTGTTTAATTGTGTTAGTCATTTACACTGGATTTACAATATTAATATTTTTTTTTATTCTGTATAATGCACCCCCCTCCTTAACAACTGGACCTGCAATACAGAATGCCTCAGTTTCTACATGGAAGTGAATTCCTCCTAGGAGTTTTATTATTCAGAGATAGAGAGAAGGAACTTATCAAATAGTAATGTTACTAATTATCACCAATTGGTAATAATGTAATAAAAGAAACAGCCTTCTTCGTCTGTTGCAAAACCATACAGTTTATTGGTGCAGAAATCCTCAGTACATCACAATTTTCTCAAATGTTTCATGATTTTACCTAAAAGGGAACATCAGTTTCGTTGGACTTTGATGTTCACTTTTCTTAAATTGCCTCACAATTCACCTGAAAACAAGCTTTGAGCAAAACACAAATGCAAGTTCTCTTTTCACTCCTGCCTTTCTTTCACTATCTTTCTCTGACTCTCTCACTCTTTCTAACAGGTGATCATGGCCATAACTAGAACATTATTTACTGGATTGGCAATGTTAAAGTTAATGTTGCAAAAATTCCTTTTCTACAGTCGGATTCCGGCTCTAATGAGGCTTCACTGATACAGCGTTGATGGCTTTGCAGAGGAGACGGGTGCTTCTGGAGGAATGTCAGACATCTACCTCCACATTCTTGTGTACCATCATTACGGTCATTTAGAATTTCCACTGAATTGCACAGCAGAAACTAGTGGCAGCAAAGAGCAAAAAGTCCATGCAAAATCACCTTGCACCTTGCATGTGTACAGGACTCAAAGTATATTTGCATGTTCAAAAGGGAGAGTGCAGTCTGTATGTTCCTTTGGAGCTCTTAGTGCGCATGAATGTATTGATTTTAAAGTAATTTCAGTGATCAGAGTCACTCGCAGAGCGGCATTGCATACCATGAAAAGCCATTTTGAAATGGTCTTGAAGGATTCACGCTGAAGTATTTTTTCATGTTTTCTAATGCTAGTTGCTTTTAGTGAGTTTGTATTCAGTCTTGGTGTTATCCAGGTTTCATGTATTTTCCTTCTAGTGATAAAAAAATGTTTCAGGTATCATCATTTATGAAAATTTCTCCACTTGTCCATGTTAGGTTTGGTCCATTTGATCATGTGTTGGCATTTTAAAGTCCTCGTGGAAGGCAGTGCTTTGACATCTCTGGTCAGCCGAACTGCAGTGACATTTGCCGCTGACAAGTGTTAAATCTGCGAGGAGGATTGTGAGGCCGCTGACTGACATTACAAATGAACAGCGGTTGAAAGAAAACACCTCTTGATGAAAAAGTTAAGTGGACAGTGAGGCAGTCCGCTCCAAATGTAATGTATTCTCCATCACTCCTCACTCTTTTTTGATTGATTTTGAGATTTCATTTTTCTATTCACATGCTTTTCATCAAATCCATTTGTGTCTCTGTGGTGAACTTCTGCTTGAGCATGAACATATAGTTCAAACTAGAGGAGCCTTTAGGGTTTCTACTTTATATTGTTTGACAGGTAATATGTCATCTACTGCAAAATGCCACTTTGTGTGATAGAACCTTTTCGGTAAGATACAACAATGCTATAGGTAATCGACTTGAAGATGACAGTAGCTTCCAAGAAACATCTCAACAAAATGACTGATCATTTTTACTGAGAGAATTATGTTTTATGCCCCTTTGATCTCATATTCATTTGAGAGTGAAAGACCTGGAGCCCTAAGCCACAGGTGCCACACAGTTGTTGTGCTCCTACAGAATAGAAAAGCCATAAAGATAAAGCCATGTGAAACGTTTCTGTAAGTTTTCATTGGGCCTTGCTCACATTCTGTAAAATATATGGTAAACATATTTTGTTTGAGTACATACTGAAATTAAAGCTGACTTTTGCAGATGGATGAATGAATACCATTAACATTTATGTGTGTGTGCTTCTAACCGTTGTTGTGTCACATTTGTTGCACTCCAAAATATAACTTTTTACTGGTGGCTGTCCAGATGTCAGATGTGAAACCTGTGTCCTAAAAATGTATTTTCTATACAACAGAACAACTGGTTTGGTAGGAAAAGAAGCATTAATGCATTAATGCATTAATCATATAGATTATGGTTTAATATTTTCTGTTAACATGATGAGGATAATCTTTGCATATCTAATACTCTCAAACAATGTTCAAACTAAAAAATGTCCAGAATAATGGCCAGAATATCTAATCTTGCAAACAGCTACCTCTCATGGTCAGAATATGTGTTATTGAACATCTATGGTTGCATTCAGATTCTTTTAAGCCAGATTTTGCCGCATTGAAAAAATTAAGAAATAAATAACTTCACAGTGCCACATTTAAACAGCTATACCTCTGTGAGTGTGTATTTTAAATTAGATTCCATTACTCCACAATCTCCAGGTCAAGGATGAGCACAAGGGCAGACTAAAGTTGCCTGGGCAACAGCCCATTGCACTCAGATTTTTTCTTGTTGTTGTACAAATAGCCTATAATTGCAAAAATCAGACCAAATTCCATCGCATCAATATATCATCAATACCTTTTATTGCTTTTGTTAGTCATGCCTCCTTGGAGCACAGACATGGGGAGGTCCAGAGGCACACAAAAATTGTATGTGCTGGAAAGAGTTGTAACATTGATGACGTTTGCAGGCTCTAGGTGAGTCTTTGGGATTTGTGTAAATAATAACAATGAATGTTTTAACCAACTGGACAGTCTAATTAAATTAATAAAATAAACATTTCCATATATGCTTCTGAACAATGCATTAACTTCTTTCATATTTCAAATTAACATGAGGTTAGTCTCTGTTAAAAAGTAGCTGTGTCCTTATTTCATATAGCAAACTGACAAAGGTAATGTTACCTTGAAAAAAGCTAGTGTGCACTTTATCTTGCAATATAAACTAAAATACCATGGGCATTAAGCTCTTTCTAGCCTCAGACCTTCTAACATTCAATATAATGAACAGCGGGCTTAAACAGAGAAAGGCAGCAATTATATTGTTCAAGTAACAAGATGTTCCTGAAGGTTTAGGAGGATACATAAAATGTAGGGTCTAAAATTTACAAATGTAAAATTGATTTGTGGTTAGTCAAATTACCATATTTTTATGGTGCTGATGAGTCACACCTAATATCATTTCAGAAATTATTTGAAAAAGAAAAATGTGAGGTTTATAGAAAATTGAACTGTATAAAAAGTCTGGTATTGTATTGTAGGTCACATAGAACGTTACCATTAAAAATATGTTTGCAGTGGATACACTTTCATGAATCATATCATACATACTAAAAGCCATCCATGTATTAATTCAAAATCCACAAGCAATGATACATTAGACAAGTCTTAATAATGAAGAGGACTGGTCTCCATGGATAAAAGCTTGGGATGATGTATTTCATTAATGATAATTTTAGAATATCAGAGGATTTGGCTGGTACTGTATAAGAAGGAATGTGATGGAGGTAGACATATTTGCATTATGATACAGTCTGGAAATATGCCACCCCTTCAATAAAGCAGCTAAAATCCATCTCCCAAAGCTCTCCAAACTTTTACCTGCTGGGATCTGTCAGAAGCATTTAGAGTTTTAGCTTTTACACTTCACAGAGAATTATACATAGAGTTTTCAACAGTGTAGGCTCAACATCATAGAGACCTAATACATCCATGTTAAACAGTTGTCAAGATTAACACTGCCAAATATGTTTACATATCTTGCCTTTGGCAGGAAGAGGAACATGTAAGGAAAGGTCTCAGTGTATGATTTGGTGATGTCTGTGATACTGCCCGGTATCATGGGAACTCCCTGGTCTGTTGATGAAAAACTGCAAATTCTTTCATTTTCCTCAAGAAATATCTGCCTCTGAATTTCCCCTTCACTCTTTTCATGTTATCTGGGGGACTTGAGGCCAAAGTGAATGATCTTGCCTTGAGGCAGCATCTTAAAATTATGGGGGTTTGAAACTTTTCACTAGGTAGTAATTTTATTTTGGGCAGGTTAATTTATAACCTCATAATTTAGTTTAAAACCTATAAAGACTGTAACTGTCAGCAGGGTGTGTATTTAATGTGCATACTTTTGTGTATGTTTGGTTGTGTATATATCCCCCTACAATACAATACAATTCTTATACCTCATATGCCCAAAAGCCATCATCAAACTCTTTGTGTGTACTGTATCGTCTGTGTCATTAGTCATACATTTCTATAAATATTCAATCAGCTTGACTAGCAGCCGAACACCAAGTTTCCAAAAAACAATCTCACACTAGTTACATTATTTATTTCTGTGGCCTCCTATGAATTATTTTTCTTCTTCAACTATCATGCCTTTCTTTTATATGTTTTACTTTTCTGAATATAAACCATGGCAAAATAAAAGCCAAATCTAACATTTGCTTGATAAATTCAGTCAAAAGTTCATGTGTTGTATGCCTTTGAATGTTGATGCTTCTCCAGAAGTATGTGAATGTTAAGAAGATGTTTGGTTTACTAGGACATAGGGAAGAATGTTCTACTATTAATATTTGCACATTAATTGAAGACAAGTATTAAATTATGGAACGTTTTATAGCATCAGGCTAACCATAATACATGGAAGTGAACAACAATCTTTGAATGTTTACATGCATGTTTTATGTTTTTACTTATGTTTACTTAAATAAACATAATGTCCATGTATCACCCATCTTCGCTTATAAATACAGTCCACAATATGTCAATACAGTTCACTTGTGTTTGCTTGTTAGCGCCATCATCACCGGACCATAAACATTAACCTATTGTTGAAGTCTGATATTCAGCCTAGCAGGTCATTAGTCCCTTTCTGTGGCATTGTTCATATTTAAAAAGCCATGTTCTTTTCATCATTCAGCCCATTTAAGCTCCATTTTCTTCAGTCATTTTTAGTGATGAATTGGCCCCAACAGAGGCACTTCAATCAGACCTGATTTTCTATAACACATTAGAAAATGAGAGAGTAAATGATATGGAAATAAATCACATTTTGCTACTTGATCAGAACCACAGTCTAAGGCTGAGCTGCTCTCTGCCTTGAGTCAATTACTCATTACACACAGCTATTGACCTTTCTTCCTACAGGAAGTTCGGTGAATATCTCTGCAAGGATTGTAATTGACAAGACGTCTCTTTTAATAGAAAAATGCCCACATTTCCTCACAAGTTAATTATAAATTCAATAGTGGACCCAACAGCCACAGCCACTGAGAAAGGTTAGTATAGACATTTGTACCTGCCAGGCCACCCATACATGAACACATCATTTATTTCTGACAGAGAACCCATTAATACAAGCACCTTTCTGCCATTTAATACTTAACAGTGTCACAATTTGAAAATTCAGATCCATATACAATGTATAATTCCAGGATAAAGCAACATGAAAATACTGTAGACACATTTACATAATCTGTACAGCACGAAGTTGCAGATGTACCGTGCCAGTGTTTCACGTTAGACTGAGTAGGCTTGTCAACAGAATGTGTCCAGTACAGAGCTCAAGTTTACAAAGTGTAGATGATGTAATCATAGAGCGATAGAGTCCCACATTATGGGACAATTTAAAAGTGGCAGCACATCCATCAACATAAGGAAAACACGACAAGTCTCTGCTATGATGCACATGCATCTGTCCTTCATTTACCCTGAGCGTCTCCCTGAACTCTGCTATGGCAATGATCAACATGCTGTACAGCAAGTCCAATGGTAAACTGTTTATTTAAAACCACTTTGTTCTTACCTGATTAAAATTTGTGATATATCATAAGACATAAACCCCAGGGTGCCTGGAGGAATCTTAAATCCCATCACATCAGGTGTGTCACCCTTCACAACCTTTCTGTTTATCTAAAGTGATAGTGATGGGACAAAGGAAGAATTGAGGGCCTGTGTATGTCTTATTTAAAACTCCACACACTCACAGATCCTGTCGTTGATTAATTAGCATAGAGAATTTTGAAATTCACAGTTTAATCGTGTGTGAACCTGTAATGCCTCTTAAGGACTTGCACCTAGGAGTCAATTTAGTGACTGACTCCATCTGAATTTGTCAAAGTGCTAAATGAAAAAAGAAAAACATACATACATACATATATTCAAAGAGTGAATAAGAGTCACATAGCAAAGCATAACGCCAATCATCCTTTTTGTTGTAATCACCTTAAAGGATGAGGCTGAGCTTTTCTGCCAATCTTCATCATTTTTCTTCTTGTGACTCACTCAGCCAGATTTTTCAGCAAACACTTCAATGGATGTGAGTTGGTCTTTTGAGTTTCGGTTGCCTTCTGCTTCACACATTCCATTCTGCTTATCAAATATATTTCTGATAGATTTCCTTGTCACCATGTAGCTATAATTCACCCATACAACACGAACGTGGCAGCACATTTGTGTACTATCACTGTGGTAGGGTTCACCATTCAGGTAGTAATTTTGATATCTGATAGCAAATTCCAACTGAGAAATGAATCAACTACAGTGACTAAATAATATAATTATTTCTGGATTTGACAGCTGTGTTCATGACATAATAGTGTCACATAAAGACAGATTGCCAGCTGTCCCTTGTCAAAGTATGTAAAAGATTCACCTTGTGTCACATAAACCTTCCACTTCTATCTCTACATTTGCATATCTATTTTAGTATAGGATTTATTACCTGCATACATGCCAAATTAATGTTCTTCTTCTCACTCATAACAATACACTCTCAAAATGATGAAAACAAAGCACCATGAGTGCACTAAGTCAGTGACCCTACAGAGTTCTACTTTTTCTTCAGTTGAAACACATGCTGTGGTCTCAGTGCACGAAAGAATGAAATCACTCCACTAGATGATTGGAAATACAGATGAATCCTGGTTCATACTGTTCCAAACTGATGAAAAGACTGTGGAAGAAATCCACATGCATCATCCTGCACATGCATCAATCATGCCACACGTCAGGCTGTGGTATAGTCATGTGTGGTCTTTTTTCTCCATGACACATATTCAGAACCTTGATAAAAGTGAAGTGATGGTTCAATGCCAGAGGATACTAGAGTTCTATTGCCAGTCAGGTGCATCACTAACTGCATGGACGCACTGTTGTGGAAGAATTTCTTCAGCAGGGTAATACCCCATGCTACAAGAACAGAATTGTCCAGGAACGGCTCTGTGAACATGACAGTAAATTCAGCCTCCTGCAATAGGCTGTCCAGGCTCACGATTTCAATCCAATTGAGCATCTGCGGCATGAGATTGAACATTTGGAGTTGAGATCTACTTCCAGTCAACTTGATGCTACTGTGGGAAGCACTGAAGTCAACATTGGCTAGCATCCCTGTGAAACCATTTGACAAGATGTGGAGGTTATTACCTAACAAGCTGACACTGTGAAGTGGGCAAGAGGGGATGTGAATCAAAATGAATATCATTCTCTAAGTGTTGTGGAAACATATCTTGTATACTACAAATGGAAAAATCAAGTAAAGGAAAAATATATGAACATAGCATGCACTATTCTTTATCTGAAGCATGTAATATACAGTACATTAAAGGAACACCCCAGCATTTTAAGAAATGTGTTTATTTGCTTTCTTAATAAAAGTTAGATATGAAAATCAATTTCACTTCCAAATCTGTGTGACTACTAGCTTAGCTTAGCATAAATTAACTACCAGCTAATACGCCACCGTGTTTCTGTTCTTGAAACACTTCAACACACACAGTAAGGCGAAGTCGTCTTTTCTTTTTGGATTCAATAGTCAATGATAGATGACATATTAACACACTTACCAATGGATACAGATGGATACAGTTGGGTTGTTTTTACTGTTCTTTGTGCTATAAACATAAATAATTGCTGCCTAGAGATTAATCTTCTCATCCAATTCGACAGGAAATGTAAATTTTTCAAAATGTTGAACTATTCCTCAACATTTCAGATGACTACCTCAGGAGACTTTTTTTTAAGATCATGCACATCTGTAATGCATACAAACATCCTAATGAGTATATTAACATTTGCTCAGATACTAGACATTCCAGCTGCATTATTTCTAAAATTTGTGCTGTACTTTTTATTATAATGGCATCCAACAATAATATGAGACTAATCTATTCTCAGAGTCATTTAAGTGAGCTAAAGTGATGATGCATCAACATTAATCTTTCTTTTCAATCGCATACTCTGGAAATGCATCTCTTGGGAAGTTTAGGGAACCTCTTGACACGCTGTTTCCTCTTCATTACCCAACCAGCTGTTGTTCCTAATGAGCCTAAAGGCAATATCTCATTCTCCAACTTATAGCCATGTCTCCTGTGCAACTGGTAACATATCATCTGCCCACAGAGTGAGGACCAGCCACCAGAAAATGAAGTTCATCAGTTTCCCCACATTTTCTTGAATATTACTGAAGCGCAGCAAGAGGTTGAGTGGTCTACCTAAAGCGGAGTGAATTATTCAAATGTATTCAATTTAAAGTAGCAACTGAGTTTTTAAAAAAAAAAACATTTCTTTATGAATGTGCAAACACTTGTTGATTATCTTACATCAGTTTATATATGCAGTTTACCTTCTAGCTACAGTGATATTTATTGGTGTTAAAAACAATTCAGCTTGTGAGTGGGTATTGCAAAGTATTCATTCAGTATAATCACAATAGAACAGAAAAGTTAATGTGTTTCTTTTTATACAGTGTGTGCAGCCCATCTCAGCATACTGAGACAGGCAATATGTAATAGGTGCACATCCCTTTAAAGGCAACACAATTTTAGGGCTTCCATGCGTAAGTAAAATCACTTTATAATGTCACACTGTGCATGGAATTCTCAAATCAAAATGTCTCTGCGCTCCCTCATTGTTCGGGTAAAGGCAGTACTCCCTCATTACTACTTACAAAAAACAATGCACAAGGGGAGCATTTCTCTTCTGTACAACTTAGCTTCAAAGTCTGCATTGGGAATATCAACACCGGAGTAATTTATCTGTACATAGTCACACAAGTCTATGCAAATAATCAACATCAGTCCTTGACAGGGTGCTGCAGGTGTAGATTAGCTCCCACTCAGATTACAACCTCATGAATCCTCATAGATAGAGTATGTACCATGATGCAGAGTGAGTGAAACTGCTTGTGGTGTGCCAGAGGAGAATTACTCCCCTGATGTATCACATTAATATGTGATAAACAACCTTGCATTGCCAGATTACAATAAATAATTCACTGCCCTTCAGAGGATGTGACATGTGCCTGCACGGATTATTTACAGCTTTGAAATTATTCTTTTAATCTCATACAGCAAGCTGCCAAGGTGAACCCGGAGTAAATAATGCATGGCAAAAGTTTATTCCTGCTATATATTCTTTTTTGTCTGACTACTTTTCTATTATTTCTCAGTGAATAGGTGAATGACTTGAGAACGGTGGGAGTGTGCACTGGGTGTTTTTTGTTGTTTTCTTTCTAATCGAGTTTGGGATAATTTGCGGGTTATTTAATATTCTTCAGAGTTGCTCGACAGGGTTCATGCCTGGTCCACAGCTAGCAGGAGTGTATAAAGCTGAATACAGATAAAGAAGAAAAAGAAGAAGGATTTAGATTTTTGTGCTGCACATAAAACACTTCAGCAGGCACAAGTACATAGAACCAGTAGCACCAGTTGTGCTAGTGGCAGTTCTAAATAAAATCTGACCTTATTTCATGTCAAATATGACATGCATGTCACTGAGTTTTTATTTACACTATAGAACACTTTATCACTACCCTTACAGGGTACAAAGTGCTTTACCAAAATAAAAGTAAATACATGTATATAAACAAAACACATGCCCTTACTGTGAAGGCTCTGTCGCCCTTTGTTCTTAATCAGGAAGTTGAAACAACTAAAAGCCTGTCACCAGAGGATCTCAAATGATATGAAAGTACATACGGGAGTTAAAAGGTCAACATTATAGGTTGGAGCCAGACCATGAAGAGCCTTAAAAGTAATACGTAAGATCTTAAAATTTTTTGGCAACATAGTGAAAAAACAAGCTTGGTGACATGATTCTCAAATGTTAAACCAGACTCAAAGATGACATCAAGATTTCTTGCAGTGGGCTTGATAAATTAAGACAAGGTTTCTTGTGGCTTGTAATATTGTTCAGTAAGATTAGAAGGGCCAATAACAAGGATTTCAGTCTTGTTAGGGTTTAGCAATTGTGGAAAAACAGCAGCCCCCCTTTGAGCAAATTAAAAATGTTATCCCTTAATGGGTGAGCTACACACATCAGCAGACATTTTTGCCTTTTCTTTACTTGACAAGCTACCACCTCAGGAGTGCCACTGAGAGCATTTTGAGAAAATGTTGTTTTGTCCCTGTTGGGTCTAGGAGAAAGGAGGCCAAAGAACAGCTGTTGCCTAGCAGTATATTCTAATCTCCGAGCTCTGCTGCAGACATGATGATTCACAGCTGGACTGAACATTTTCAGTATTCTGCCAGAGTAATTAAGGAACAAGTAAAGTCAGATGAATTTGGATATGCAAGAAAGAAAGATGACCACAGGAAACTATGAAGACCACAGGAAACTATGACTCAAACTATGGTTTGATTGCTAAAAGATTTGCAATTTTCTTTCAGAATTTAAATCTATACACATGTTATATATTATTAGGCACAATTGTACAGTCTAATGCAATTCACTGCAATTGTTTCTAATGTTTTTGCATCAGAAACAATGAGTTGGCCATTTACACCTCGTACAATAATGCTCTGCACTACAACACCACCATGCACTATGACTTTAGTAATAAACATATAGTATAATTATCACTCCTCTGACAGTACAGAGCTCAGATGCAGATCTCACGAATAGATAATAGACGTCTCTCTAGATGATGATAGATGGGAACTTGGTCTGGGAATGCTTTGGCTATGGAGTACTGGGAGATCTGCATCATGTGCAAGGCATCCTCATCAGCATGGACACCACTCTATACTGAAGAGGCATATCATTCCCTTCTGGGCAATAATTAACTAGTGATAATATTTGTAACAAGACAACACAAGGGTGCTTCACTAAAAGTCCTGGTCCTTCAAGTCCTTACCACTCTTGTTGTTTCTGAATGCTTAACAAAAAGTAATTCTTTTTATTTACACATTTTAAAGTCAAAAATATCTATGTTTTCTGTCTCAATTCCACTACAGGCCTGATTCTTAAAAATTAATTCATACTGGTGTATATACTCTCAAAAAGGCCTGTTAGTCCACATACTTGGTAAAACTGGGGTATAACAAAAAGTATGATGTCTTCTAACATAACTATGTGTAAAGTAATCACTTTTTTCTCATCTTTTTTTCTATTAACACAATTTAACACAAAAACTGTAGCTACACTCTCTAGCTTAGGCTGCAATACTTCACCAACTCAATTAATTGTGTGATCTAACCTTTTGTAGCAACCATAGCAGAACAGGCATATTAGTCTCTGTGTTCATGTTGTTTCTCTCACTCACTGCATGGCCGTTTGCGTCCACCATTCAGCTGAAAAGCTGTTGCTGTTGATCTGCTAACATGTGTGTAGATTTAATGTCGGATCCCAAGACTTGACAGCTGATTCTGGTGTAAGTGAAATCAGATTCCCCTTCGGTATGCATTGTGCCTTACCCTTATCCCAATTAAACTGTTACCTCTGCCTTTTGCCTACTCTCGGGATCTAACACTAACCCTGGTTTTGTCTCCTTCAACACTCCTGTCTGTTCTGGTCAGATCTGACTGATTTACACGTTTCCTTTCAAAAAAGTGCAGTTAATTGTATTTGTTTGTCATAAAGTTCCATGACTTTGTTCACATGGCATTTGAACACATAAAAACATTTTTTAAATAGTTTTATAAATTTTATGGAACTTGTATAGACTCATGGTGTTCCCAGTCAAAAATGAACGTCATTACAAATGAATGTATCACAGACTGCCATTAGTGTATAAAACAAAGCACCAGAACATTTCTACACTCCTTTCCCACAGCTCAATATGCAGGTGTCTTTGAGCAGACACACACACATACCCATGCACACACCCCACCAGAACCTATTGACTGAATATAATTTTTACCCCATGGGTATGAAACTCCAAAATGTTCAAAATGAATTAAATAAATAGGACATTATGTAATTAATGGCTGTGTGAATAAATAAGAGGAAACATTTATTATGACAATGAAGTTATGAAATAAATTGCATTCTACTTTAAGAATTTGCATATTTTTGTGAAAGATTCCTTTTTTTTCACAATAACAGGAATTATTGCAGAGACCTTTTTATCTAATTCCATCAGTTTTCATTTCAAAATGGCGCTTTTCATAATGGCCTATTTATTACATAATGCGACTTTTCAGCAGAACAACTTTGTCTGTCAATCAAAGCAGAGAGGCCAGATTTATGTGTATGGCTGCTCCTTTACTCAGCCAGAAGCAATAGCAAACAACATATTGATTTAGGTTTTAGCCAGCAATGCATACACCTCTACAGTAGGAGGTCGTATATGCTTTCAAACGTAGCTGCAACTCAGATTAAAGTAACAGTATAGTTGTGTAACAAAAGTATATGCAGGCAGGTGCTGCATGTTAAAGTGCAACTCAGAGTAAAGTCTGGACTCCGGAGATGTCCGGAGAATGTGTGAACGCAGCTAAAGTTTGTGGATGTCACAGCTGCATGTTGCTGCATGATGTTATGGCTGCACATGCTAACCAGTGAGATGGTACACCTTCACCTCAGTTGGAAAGAGTAATGTTACTGCAGCAGCAGCGTATTTGTGATGAAGCTGTGCCTGGTCCAAGTTCACAACAGTCCAGCAACAACTTTACCGAATACTAACGCACATTGCTATGCTACACACAATGCTAAACACAGCTGGCCCCAGTCCATGAAATGCTGTTTAGTGTGAGTATCTCTGACTAATGACAGCTTTGATGGTGTCTGTTTTTATCGTAGCTAAAAACTCCCATCAATTTGTTAGGAGAGAAAACATCACTGTCTGTCTGTCTTCTAAGTTAACATTAGCAATTTAGAGGAGAAACGTGTAGCTCTGAATCACTTTTTACAGTGTTGTAGGGAGTAGGTAGATGGTGACTGTGTTAACTAGACTAGATTTTCTCTGCTAAAATCGCCGCTCAGCTAACTGTGGTAAGCGAACACCAAGCCGCCATCCCTCATGACTTCTGACCCAGCATGTTCTAGCTGTTCCAGTCCGGTGAACAGCTATCCAGGAAACTAATCGATGTTTAAGAATCAGCCAATAGGCCCGCAGGTCCAACCCACCCAATTATGAAATAAATAGGCCATTTAGAAAAACGCCATTATGAAATAAAAGCTGACTTTGGAAAAACAACATTTTGAAATAAAAACTGATAGAATTAAATAAAAAGGTCTCTGCAATAATTCCTGTTCTTGTGGAAATTATTAACATAATATTTCACAATAATAAGGAAATGTTTAATGCAAAATGCAAATGATTTCATAATTTTATTGTCATATACATTTTTTATTTATTTTTTATTGTAATTCATAATATCTTATTTATTTATTTAATTTTGAACCTTATAGAGTTTCTTTCACATGAACCACACCAAACAAAAGTGCAACATTGTTTCTGTTCTCATCTTGGGTCTGAGATAAAAACCACCTGCAACATTCAGTCGGGGCAGCTGCAACGTTTGGAGAGCAGCATCTCTTCTGTTCTGGTTTGATTTGTGATTTATGGCTTTGTTTATTCTGGTTTAATGTGAACTAGCTGGGATACTGTGTAAGTTTAGACTTTGTGCACTTTGTAATCGGCTGCTGTGCCTTAGACTGAGGTTTGGTTGTGAGATTTTTAACTGTGCTTGTGATGAACTTTTGTCTACAGGAGGCAGGTTCAGGTTTTAGACTGACCTACACCACACACATACACCCACTTCATGTATGCCCACTCATACCATTTGCACAGACACTGAGGCCTGATATTGTTAGAATACACTGGGTTGAGGAGATGCTATTATTTTGTAGTTATGTTTGGGTTTTATTAGGATTAGGTTTTATTTTATGTTTTCTTTCCTACCTGTAACTAGTGGTAGACAGATGATGAATATGAGTTAGACTGGTTTTGTTTTCTTTATTTTATTAATTTAATAGCATCCTGTGTTCCTCTTCATACTTTTTTTAATGGGGTTACTGCCACCTTTTTTTTTTTTTTTTTTGAGAAAATTGAGGTTGAGAGGTTGAGGATGACACAGAGTACAACCCAGGGGAGGAAGACCCAGCTGAAGTTGTGGTCACCTTCCACCTCAGTCCTCTGCTGCACTGGAGAGAGACATGCAACAAACAACAGCAACAACCACGGCAACCAGAGAAGGAAGAGGCAAAGGTGCCAACTGTGTACACCGAGAGATAAAAAAGCAAGCTTTGTGTGCCACAGATGTGGTGTATACATTCAAAAAGAACATGTAACAACCTCAGTGTACATGTTCACGAGAGGACAAAGCTGAGGAACACTGAGATTATACTATGGTCTTTTCAGAGCTACATGAGCAAATGGTAAATGTTTATGCAGTGTGTGGTTTAAGCATTACTTTGGTAATATAGTTAAGTTTCCCTGTAAGTTTTAGGCTTTTGTTTTTAATAAATTAATCTGGAAAACAAAAGTTGTTATTTTGTGCCACAGTTTATGGTTTCAAAAAAGTGACTTTGGTAAATATTTCAGTGAAGTATTCTGTGATAAATAGTACAATAGGTTTCATCTTAGTATTTTTTGCAGTCAAAATAATATCTATGTAATATTTACAATTATGTGCATTTAATCTGAGAAGTATGTAGGTATATAAACTAAAATGTTACCAATATATATATTTTTTTATGTTTATATTCTCTTTTAATAAATGACGCAGCATAAAAGGGCTCAGATTGACAGGTGGATAATATCAAGCTAAAGCTTTACAGCCACTAAACCCTTAGGCTACGTAGGCTACTTAAATCATCGCCTCCATGAATCTGTAAAGCAAAGCACCTTTACTGTTGCCTTTTATGTACAACCACCTTGGCTGTTTGGTGCCTTGAGCTACTGTGTTTTAACTTCAGGAAACACTGCTGCCATGTTTCAAACCTTTCAGATGGGAAGATTAGTGTGTTAACGCCTGAGGATTACAGTCAGTGCTCCATCAGCAGTCCTCTGTCTACAGTCATTTACCTGCTATGATTGTTCTTCTCTTCCACAAAAATCTACACAAGCGATCTAAAGATTTAAAAAGGATCAGGGTGTGAAACCTGTTGTTTTACTACCAAAAAGAACTGTTACATCTACAATTAACCAGTCAAGATAGACAGTATTTTAATGCTTGGTATCTTAACAGGTTTGAGTTTACGTTTAACCACATGCAATGTTTGTGTATCACAGAGGTACCATTTAAAGACCAATAAAAATAGTTTTCACATTGTATAACAATATTATATTTGTAATCTGTAACCAAAGGAAGATCACACATAACTGTACATGCAGTATATTTAATATCAAAGGTCTAATTCCAAATATATAGATATAGACACTCAATATGTAGTTACCCAGTGATTTTCTCTGTCAGTTCAGTTTTTCAGTCAGTGTTCATGAATCAACAATAAGAAAATGAAAAAATAAAAAAAATGGCATCAAAAAACCAAAAAGAACACAAAGGCTTGTCTCACATTTGGCAAAAACATCTTGATTTTCCCAGGAATTTGGGGCAAATATTCTGTGGAAAAAACTGGACCTTGATGACTTGCCATAACTCATAAATGGAACCATGAATTCTGTGCTCTACCAGAATATCCTGAAGGAGAATTTCTGGCCATCAGTTCATGACCTCAGGCTCAATGGCACACAGGTTATGCAACAGGACAGTGATCTGAAACACAGCAGCAAGTCCACCTCTGACTGGCTCAGAATAAATAAATAAATAAATAAAGAGGAATATGTTGCAGTAGCCAAGTCAAAGTCCAGACTTAAAACTGAATAAGATGCTGTAGCACGACCTTAAGTCAATCGGTGTGCAAGTCCAACTTACTGATGCTGATTAACCTATCAAAAGGTTAAAATGTGAAATAAATAGGCCATAAAACGAAATTATGAAATAAAACCTGTGCTTTTATTTTTACACCATAATTTTTTCATAACAATGTGAAAGACTTATTGCAAGTTATCACAAACGCTTGATTGCAGCACAACCAGTTCATACGTATAAGGGGGCAATTACTTTTTCACATATGGCCAGGCAGGTTTGGACAGCTTTTCTTTTCCTCGTAATATATGAAATCATCATTTAAAAACTTCATTTTGTATTTACTTTTTGTATAATACTACAATTTCTTTGATGATCTGAATCATTTAAGTGTGACAAATATGAAAACAAAATCAAAAAGGGGGCAAATACTTAGTATAATAGTACTAGTTTTTACTAATGTAATCATTATAATTACCAAGTGAAATATCTTAGAGATAATTTAATGAAAACCATTTTCAAGATTCTTCACCATAAACGATTAATATGACTCATTATGACTAGCAAGTAACCTAATTTCACTGTGTGAGGAATGGCTGTGCTTGCTAAGTATCAAAGTTGTCAGTAATGTGATGTTATCCCAGGTAGAACCTGTAAAATTTGTTATGGAGGAGGTCAGAGTGGATGGTTGGGCCATACTTCATATTAGCAAGTGAAGTATGTGCCTCTGCAAGCAAGTACTGTATGAGAGGTGAGGCGCCAATGTATCAATTAGACATGTCTGTCTTTGATAGTTATTCATCATCTGCTGACATGAAACATTAATTCCCTTTGTCAATTTTAATTAGCCATCTCTCTTACTCTGTCATTACAGTATGTCTCTTTTATTAATTCACATACATTCTTCTGATGTCAGCATATAAAATCTTGACAGGGGAGTCTTGTTTCAACTGGGAATAAGTCAGATGGTTATTAAAGGATATCATTTATATTGTCAAGTGGTAAGTAATTTGGTAATTCAGCATTTAGTGCATACTTATGACAGCCTTTTTTATTCAAAGTGCAATTCTATGATGATATGCTGCCAGACATGCATCTAAGAAGGGATTACTTAAGGGATAATGTACAACAGTTCAAATTTTGCTTACGACCAGATGCAGTCAAGGAAGTCCATGTCTGAAGACAATTTACTCACCTTAAAAAGAAGAGAATGATTGCATCTCCAAGGGCTTGACTCCTCACCATAACCCCCCAAATTGATGACACAGTAATCTGTGGAAAATCCCACACTTCAGCATTTTTCTCAGTGTAACTTGAATTTGATGGTAGCCTTTCATAGTGTGACAATATGGCAGGGAAGATCATTTAAGAAAAGAGATATAGGAAACAATGGCGTGTGAGTGACAGTAGCCAACCCTGTCAACTAAAAATGATGTTCCTACAACTATAATGTAATCCTGATTATGTTTTCCTAAGATGCAATGGGATTACTTTTTTGTAGCGAGCGTGTTGTCAGGCAACTTTTTTTGTGAATGAATGAAAGAAACGTCATATTAATTAACTGCAACTGATTCGCAAGTAGGTGGGTGGGGCGGAGTAGCTCTCTGCAGACCTAAGTTTGAGACCAGAGTCCTGCGTGAGGTTTAGGCTTAGGCATGAAAAATGCTTTGATTAACGTTAGAGACAGATCTTGTTTGTGTTAAAATTTTTATGCAGACATGACGTGTCAAGTGATCTGTTACATTTTTTGCTAATACCCTACCTAATACTGTCTACCCCATGTGCTGTTAACAATGTCTTCCATTTATCCTATCATCATGCATTTCATCTAGCCTCAGGACAGGTGAAGAGCACTGCTCTCTGACAGATGATTAGCAGTGCTTTGTCCGTCTTCCTCTGATTGGGGTGAAATGACTGTTTGATGAATTTATAAAAGAATACATTTTCTGCTTTTTTATGTAATCACTCTTTCATAATGACCAAAATTTGCTGAGGTGAATTTAATTAATCAAGGGACAGCGCAGTAATTCAATAAGCCATCTTCTACAAGATAATTTTGTCTTTGTGTCAGTTGTTTTTGTTATTTCTCTCTTGCACACAGAATTTTACTCAGAGAATCATACGACAAATACATTAATGTGGCACGTATGCTAAAGCAAAAGTTTCTACTCTCCTTCACAGTCACTATTGGGATAAGATGGCTAACAGCAAAAGCCATACAATCTTCAAGTACAAATACAGCTAAGCCGCTAAGCTGATGATTGGTGTGGGAACACAGTATGTAAGCAAATGACTTTGAGGAGGAGGATAGGGCCCTGCTGATTTCTCAATTATACTTCCTCCTCAGGCTTGGGAGAGACAAAAAACTAAACTGCATCATTGACAGTCAACTGGGCCAGACCACACTCTTACCCTGAGGTAATGTGGTCCAACAAAACAGGGTAATACAGCTTGCTCCATGTTAGGGAGGTTCATGCTGCTGTGGGACCAAGGAGAGCAAGGTTACAAATTCAAACAAGGCTTCGGTTGCACCCACTGATTCTCGCTTTAAGAGACATATTCCATCTTTTGTGGTGCAGGAGATGAATTGGATGAGATATGCACAAATATGCATGCTACAGTGCACATGGTAAATATGCTGGGTGGTGCAGACACAAAAGAAGGAAACCATTAAACATACAATTACCACATTAAATACTTAAGACAGTGGAAAAGATCCTAATATAGTCAATTTTATTTTTTCTATTTCTTGTTTTTTTGTTTTATTCATCAGACCTCAGCCAACAAAGGCACATGTGCCTGGAACAGATGTGAATTTCAACTAATGTTTTAAATATGCAGGCACACTGTAATAAACATTAGCATTTGCATTTATACTGTGGTGATAAGTAGGTTACCCTAGAATAGGAATACATCCTCTGTGGTGCACCATTGTTGTTAAATACTTAATGGTAGTGCCAGTATCTTCAAGGAGCACCTGTCCTGTTGTTTTGTTAGTCTGATTAGAGTGTGAAAGAGCTGTAGGGAAAAAAAGAATCAATAGGGAGCTCGGTGTTAAGTCAACACTGCATGAAAATACTTAAAAAATGGCATATTTGTTTCTACAGAAAAATGGCCCCACAAGTGTTTTTCAGCCATTATCTCATCTGCTACTAAACTAAGTTAGCATGGTATGTGTGAAAAAAACTATTTGCTAAACAATTATAGTCCTGAAAACACTGAAATAACAATGTTGTCTTAACCCCTCACCTGCATAACATAGGCCCGTCTGTTGCCTTTGTCCCTTGTGATGTCCCTCAGTGTAATGTAGTTATGTTACCAGTCTAGCATGTCCAAGCTGTGGAGTTACTCAACATGTACTACTCCTGCCACTGGTATGATTGTTGTTAATTACACACATATACATGTCATATTCAGTAATGGACTACACTGTTGCTATGATTAAACCAATTAACAATGTAGTCATTTAGTACATTTATTGAACATTTCAGCAAGAAATGTATGAAGAGGCTGAGCTGGAAGCTAGACTCTTTGAACAGAAGTTTGGTCTTCATATTACATTTATAATCCCACTGGTAAAAGTAAGAGTTTCTGCTCCACTGTTTTTGTTGACATTAAACTTTATCCATAAAGCTGCTCGAATTAGATTTTACCCAGACCAAACAAAGCAAAGTGGAAAATAAGGTTGTTCATGCCACAGCAAGGACTTTATCAAAGAGGTGGCATGACATGACAGTGTCTTTATAATCTGAGATATTAGGCAAAACCACTTTATTATCTTATTTGAGTTAAGATCTCTCTGGTTATGTAAACATATAATAACAGTGAGTTCTGTTTTACATATAAACTGTGGTCCATCTGGAAATTGCTTTACATGTTGCCCTTATATTAATCACAGACCTTTCTTTTGCTTTAGCTCAGCCTGTTTAAGTGTACACAGTAGTAGTTATTCAAGAGATCAAAATATCATTCAAATGCACAAAGATGCAGAATGCAGAAATACACCATTCAAACACCCGGTAGAAAGTACCTGTCATTCTCCTCGTGTGAAAGGTGTGGGAGTTCTTTCCCTCCCTGCTGAGCTCTTGTCTATTTTCAGTGATATGGTTTCCAAGCCAGCAATCACATAATTAAGGCCCTTCATCATATTTATTCATCCTCAAAGGTTTCTGACAACCTACAACTGTTTTCCACCCCCACTGCTAAACCTTGTATAAACATGAATACCCTTGGCAGTGTATTGATAATTTGTCTCCAGCTTGATCCATCTTTATGAGTGATAACACTCAATTGCAATGTACTCTGTACTAACAGTACTGTTAAATAGATGAATCAAGGCTTTTTATATTGTCTCTGGCAGTCACCAAAAAGTTGTATAGTATATGCATGGCAAGACCATTCTCAACTTGCTTGCTCAGTACGCTGAACGTGCTTCACTGAAAGCCTCGCAGTCAACTAACTGGAAAGGGTTTCAGACCTAATCATTAATATATAACTCCAGTATCCCATCAAAGTAATACACTATCATTGTACTTATTGTTAAAAGTTTATAAGCCTGTTACAGTTGTCTTTGGCCACCTTAAGAGCTGTCATGGATTATTTAAACAGTACTCTGGAGCAAAAATAAGCCAAGTTTATCAGCTTCACTTCTCACAGTTGCATGGTGTCCATCCGATGCCCCTCGAGCGTCAAATATTGAAGTAAGTATATGATATACTAACTGAGTAGCTAGCTGAAATCTGTGCATCTTTTATGTCTGAGTGCTGTGAAAACCAACAGTGACATTACGTGAAGATGTCTAACTTACAAGAGTAAAATGAGGACATTTTATTAAAGGTAAAGGAACATCAACAGTGAAAGTGAAATGCGGTTTTAGGGATAGCACTCTTCTATGCTCTTATTTTCCTCTTCTTTTACTTGCCCCTTTAGTTCTTAAAGAGTTCTTCTACCGGGTTTAAATGTAGAAATTTGGGAGTCAAACCACTGACTGTTATTATAGCAGTGTTAAAAAAAGGTACAGAAAAAGGATCCCTCTAACTCAGGCAAGTCAACAAGTCTGCAAAGAGACGTGTGATTCTGTTCAGTTAAAATAGCTTTTATTGGATGATAACTGTGCTTAGTTTAAAATAGCAAAACTCACAGAATTAAAGAACAAATAAGACGAAATGAGAACAAGGGATTCAAATCATTTGCCTACCTTATGTAAAACAACACACACCACAATGATGCAGAACGTAGCACTCTGAAAGGCAAACTCTATAAATGCTTGCACTTACCAGGAATATGCTTTGTAATATACCCTTATGCTCCCGATTAGACAATTTGTTTTTGTCCAGATAAAATTGCAAAACAAAGCAGCCCAAGATAAAATGTATATTATTAAAAAATTGATTGAATCAAACAATGCAATTTAACTTAAAATTCACTGGATTGGCTATTAACACAAATTAAATCTACAAGGGACCCTAAAATAAGACTAAACTATAACTATAAATCAGCTATTTAAAACGAAGCACAGCAACATTCTGTTTCACTACAAACTAAGTGAGAATCCTGGGTATTAACATCTGACCAGAGAGCTAAATACAAACAGAAGACAAAAGGTCAATGATTCGCTGGGAGACATTTTCCTGAATTACCACAAAACTTGATTAAAGTTAGAGAAATATCACAATAATTTTTAAAACTAAAAAGTTAACAGTGACTTTAGATATCCTAGTATGAGGCTCACCCCACTCCACTATTCCCTCTCCCTATACTGCCATGCTTACGAATTTTAACAAATCAAAATGTTGCAAAACTTTAACATCACTAAAAACATCACTACATCACTGCCAGTTATATTCCAACCCTGTCTCCTAAAAAAAACATAATATTTACCTAATCTTAACAAAAGTGCTTTTGTTGCCTAAATATCACCACACCCAGCACCATGGAATGAAATTTCAGTCTATGGTAGGCTTATGACACTTCTACACTGGTACATGCCACCCACATCGTCCCCAGCCACCTTCCAGTGGTGGAAGAAGTAGTTTCTACTGAAGAAGAAATACAAGTACCACAGTTCAAATATGAGTCATCCACTTAAAATTCTACTTAAGGCAAAGTAGTGAATAATTACCAGTAAAATGTATTTAAACTATCAATGTATCAATGTTTTAAAACATTACAGTTATTTAAATGAGGCCACCAGAGAAGTCTGGAGAGGAAATCACTCAACAACTAAATTGTGTTTTTTGTAATTTGTATCCATGTCAAAATGGTTAGAAATCACATTGAAAGTGTAGTATTTTATTAATGTATAATATGTTTTCTAAATGCAAAGTCTTAAAGTTAAATTGCTAACCTGCATATTAACTAGTGGTACAAGATTTTGCTCTGGAATGTAGAGGAGTAGAAGTAAAAAGTAACTCAAAGTATTACTAAAGTGCAGTCCTTCAGTAAATGTTAGTTTTCATCCCTTTATCTTATGAATAAATATAACACCTATGATTAATAATATTAATATTAATGATGATACTAATACTTATAATAAACTACATCCAAATATATGTAATCCAGCCAGTTAGGTTACTTTTTTTTAGCCAGTAGTTTAGTAGTAGATTAACATAATTTCTAGGAGCAGATAATACCAGATAAGCATTTGGAGATGTATGTCAGTGTTTGCAAAAATGCACAGTAGCCAGTAAAATGACAATAACAGAGATGGTGGTGTGGGACATCCTAGTTGAGCTGTAATCTCACTGCAGCTGCATTTCAGTGCAACACTTCAATCATCTGTAAAGCCATCAGCAAAAAGGCCTCATTTATATCGTCTATTGTAAACAAATTAGAACCCAAAGAGCAAGTTTGATATAATTAGTCTGAGTAGATCACAGGAAAATGCTGCACACATAGCCCTAATGACTGCTGGGTAAATGACTAAATAAATATGCACGTTTAAAAAACGAGATTGGGTTCACTTCCAGTTTTCTAGTGTAGTGCGCCACAGTTCTGGTGGCTAGGCAGGCTGCCAGCACAAACTCATGAGGGTGGTGTGTCATTAACAAACAAGCCCCACACAGCTCCATTCTTTGCCTCCTACAATTTAAAACACAAGATGGGAGAGTGTGCCAATGACAGAGCAGGGAGTGATGCCAGAGACTGCACAATGTGGGGGAAGTGCTAATGATCAACAGTCCCTTCTAAAGCACGCAGCTGGAGCAGGAAGAGATGAGGGAATTGTTTATATATAAAAGTTTGCTTTGTTCAAATGTATGAAATTTCTAGTTCTTTAATTGTCAAACAGGTGTTTCTTCATAGTATATCTATTTATCTAACTAGTTAGGTGGCCAGGTATTTATGTCTAATTCTTTAAATTCTGAAATAAATAAAATCATATTAAATAAAACATTTCCTGAATTCATGAATTTGACTGTATTATATCAAATAACATCTCTGGGTTTAAGCAAACACTATTTAGAAATATACACATGGAACAACAAACAATCACACAGACTATTGTCTGGGAGAGAGGGACTTTACTATTTTGCACTGAAGGCAGTTCTCGTTGTTGATACTAAGTTGTAAATGTGTTTTTGTAGTAACTGTAGAAGGGACGGCCTACAGAGTAGAAAGGTCCCAAGTTTACCTCCCTAGAGAATGTCTGTCATACAGTGGTAATACAAGTTATTACAGAACCCTCGGCTTGACACCAGAAGACCAATAATGTCTAGTGAATTTATTACCTTGATAAAGTTTTTGAGTTATAACATTATCTTAGATCTAAGATCTGTGTGGCATCTTAGTAAATCAATTTCATGTCATTAAAAGTCACTCTGCTTGTTACTGTGAGGTGCCTCCTAATATTGCACTTTAAAAGTCAATTACACAATCGATAAGGAGAAGATGTTTTAAACAGCATATAAAGAAAGATAAGATGCCACTCTGTCGATATTATTAACAACAAATTTAGCTCTGGAGTCAAGGACACATTCTTACATGCATTAAAATATTTGTCTGTAAAAACAAAACAAGTGCCCAAAGTTAGACTATAAAGCCTAAAAAAACACAAACCTAAGCCTAACCTTCTCTGCAGTGTGTGGTGGCTGGACGTTGGTGGTGATTATTGCTGATTCGTATAACTGGCGAAGTCAGACTTCTTCCTGAGCATCGAGTTTAATTAGTTGAATGGTCTGAAGGTGAGAATGAACTTGTGTTTAAGAGGGAGACAGTTATAGTGACACGCTGCTTGATCCCGGGCCCCAGTCATCACCTGAGGGAGTCCCATTCTAAGACACAGAAGGTGAGAGAGTCTACTGATTGCCCTCTGGAGAATCATAGTAGCATGCCTCGGACCTGACATCTTGTTATGGCTCAGTGGCTCATGGTGAAAATGAATGGCCGCCCACACTTGTGAGGGAATTTCAGGATAGGACCCCGGCTTTCTAACAAGCCAATCAAAAAAGGCAATTAGGACCAAGGCGTTGCTTTAGGGATACAGAGATTCCAGGGCTTGGAGAAGCTATTCTAGCCTTGGCCCAGATCTCTAACCTGGAGGAGAATTTCATTTTTGTCTGAAGGAGAGCTAACTCTGACTCTGGATCAATCTCACCAGTGGACCGAATCAGATTTCCCTTGGTCCAGGGGCATGGATTGAATGCAACATTACTGTGCTTCACTTAGTGTTTTGACAACTTGTCAACAGTATCTGCCCATGCACTTCTCAGCTTGTTCATTTTTTCTTAACTTTATCAACAACTTCCCACAAAGGTTTAAACCTCAAAACAAAATTTGGGACATCTTCTTGAGGATCTCATTACCACAAATGTCTCTTCAAACTAAAGCAATGTGTTAACTGGAAGAAGAGTTAAGGACATACAGTAGACATAGTGCATGGGTGGTGTTGCTGAAGAATTTAGTTTAGAATTTGAGAAATACAGACAGGTTACAGTGCATAGGAACCATGGCCATGACTAATGTGAACAAAAGTCTGTAATTGTTGCTTAAAATAAGTAAAATGGCCTGGTATAAACTAAAGTAAGTAAAAGTATAAGCACTTTTGGGTTTGCAGTGGAAAGAAGCAAATAATCCACACCTGAGGTAGCTGGTAATGTTTCTTTAGTCACGAAAATGAAGATGCATACTATGAGCAATGAGGATAACTGAGTTATAGATTGTAAGCATATATGAATAAAATTATCCAGGTGAAAACTCACATTCACGCATACAGTGCTTATAAATGCATTGACCTCCCATGCAAGTTTTCACATTTTATTTGTTTACAATGCTGAAACAATTTAACTCAGCATTTGGCATTAATTTGACAGGGTAAAGATCTAATCTAAATCAGTGGTTTTCAACACTGGTCCTCAAGGTACGCTGTCCTGTTTGTTTTCCAATTAGCCCTGAGCTTACAGCTTCTGATTGGTTGAACACACCTGATCCAAGCCATCAGCAGTAGGTATAGTTGGAAAACAAGCAGGACGGTGCCTGGAGGACCAGGGTTGAAAACCACTGATCTAAATGTATTAAAATATGAATGGAAATAAATCACTGCATAAGTATCATACACTTCATACACTTTAAAGTAACTCCTATTGGTTTTAGTCACATTGAGACCACTGCAGTTAATGTGTGTATGACAGCATATGTATCTAAAAGATGTAGCTGCTGGTGAATCAGTATCCTGGCCATAAACTGCACTATAAAAACACAAGAATACTACAGGCATCTGTGCAAAAAGATTATTAAAAAGCATAAGTCAGGGGATGAATCCAAGAATATTACCAAGACACTGAATATCTTCACACCTGTAAAGATTGGCAGCTGCATTCTTTCCACTTGTGAATAATCTTTCTCACTGTAGAGCTCCAAATTGTTTAGAAATGGTTTTATAACCCTTTCCAGATGACTGCTTCTCTATTGCCACTGCTTATGACTTTCCATCTTGCCATTGTATTGACACACATCTGAATGCTCCAGACCAGCAAACTATATAAATATATAATAATATAATATAATAATAACAGGTCTGCACACCTGCTGATTATCAGTTAATCAAG